>WNGS01000788.1:37247-52255 GCA_020271785.1 Procambarus virginalis | reverse complement strand
GTTATTAGCTAAAGATGCCAGTTCAAAGTGATGCTGTAGAAGCGTGTGATACTATGGAGATGCTCATTAATGGGCTAGGTTCTGCCACAATAAGGCAGCGCTTACTTGAAAATAGAACTTTAGACTTACAGTCAGCCTTTGACCAGGCTCACACTCTAGAAACGGCACAGAAACTTTCTGCCTCTTATGCTCAGCCAGGGGTTACAAATGCTGCCATGGCACTCTCATTAGACCTGGAGGACTTAGGAGGACAAGAAAGTGCAGAAGAAAAAGTTGACACAGTTTCTGCAGCTACAACTAGTGGTTTTAAGTGCTTCTTTTGCGGTTACACTCGACATCCTCGCAGTCGATGTCCGGCTAGAGAGGCTCTGTGTATGAATTGCAAGAAAAAGGGTCATTATGCTAAGGTCTGCCGATCTCTGAAACAGACTAATAGTGCTTCAAACACCCAACATTCCGCTGCTATGCTTGCTACTTTAGCTGGGACTTCGCCCGCATGCCTCAATAAATCAGTGCTTAGCTCTAAGATCAATGGTATTCCAGTCAGTGCACTGATTGACACTGGTAGCTCTGAGAACTTTATTCATAAGAATATTGCCGACCAGAGTGGGTTACTCGTCTATCCTGACAATGGGGCAGTTTCTATGGCTACTGTATCGTTCTCTTCAAAATTCCTGGGTCAGTGTTCTGTAGACTTAGAATTACAAGGAGAAACTTACCATGGTGTGAATCTCAAAGTGTTACCCGATTTGTGTGCTGATGTGATTTTAGGTCATAACTTTTTACAAAATCATTCTGTGCTTGAGATGGCTTTTGGAGGAGATAGACCTCCTCTTAGAATATGTGGATTAGCTGCCGTCAAAGTTCCGGCTCCATCTCTCTTCAGTAATTTAGCACCAGACTGCAAGCCGATTGCTGTAAAATCCAGACGCTATTCTGAGGCTGACAAGTTGTTTATTAAATCTGAGACCGCTCGGATGCTACGTGAAGAGATAATTAGACCCAGTCATTCTCCATGGAGAGCCCAGGTATTAGTAACTAAAGGAGAACATCACAAGAAAAGAATGGTTGTAGATTATTCACAAACAATCAATCGATTCACGGGGCTGGATGCCTACCCCTTACCACACATAGATGAGATTGTGAATAATGTTGCTAGATTTAAAGTATACAGCACTCTGGACTTGAGAAGTGCTTACCATCAAGTGGGTTTAACAGAGGAAGAAAAACCCTATACAGCCTTTGAAGCTTGTGGGAAGCTTTTTGAATTTAATCGTATCCCTTTTGGGGTCACTAATGGAGTGGCTAGTTTTCAAAGGGTAATTGATGGCATCCTTGAGAAAGAAGGAGTGGAGGGTACCTTCGCTTACGTTGATGATGTCTGTGTGTGTGGAGAGTCTGAGGAAGACCATGATAAAAATCTGAAACATTTTATGGACGTTGCGAGAAGATATAACCTGACCCTGAATCTTGAAAAGTGTAGTTTTCGACTCAGGTCTATAAAGCTGTTGGGATATCTTATACAAGAAGGAGAAATTAGACCTGACCCGGAACGCCTCGAGCCACTGTTAAAACTTCCACTACCAAGTAACACAGGTTCTTTACGCAGAACAATGGGAATGCTTGCACATTACTCTCGTTGGGTGCTGAGTTTTTCTGAGAAGATCCGTCCTCTCTCTCATGCCAATGATTTTCCCTTATCTGCTGCTGCTGCGAAAGCTTTTGAAGGATTGAAACAAGACATTGCTGAGGCAGTGGTTCGAGCAATCGACCCAACAACTCCTTTCACTGTGGAAACCGATGCTTCAGATCATGCTATTGCCGCTACCCTAACCCAGAATGAACAACCAGTAGCTTTCTTCTCCCGAACACTTTCAAATAGTGAACAAAGGCACTCATCAGTGGAGAAGGAAGCGTATGCCATTGTGGAAGCCCTAAGGAAGTGGCGACACTATCTTATTGGTCGCCATTTTCGGCTTGTGACTGACCAGCGCAGTGTCGCTTTTATGTTTAACTCTAACTCAGCTGGTAAGATTAAAAATGATAAAATTGCTAGATGGCGAGTCGAACTCTCCTGTTACCACTATGACATTGTATATCGCCCAGGTAAAAAGAACATACCAGCTGATGCATTCTCACGTGTATGTGGTGCCACCAGTATGGATGAATTAAAGGAATTGCATGACAATCTGTGTCACCCTGGAGTGTCTCGTATGGCTCATTTTGTCCGATGTCGAAATCTGCCTTATTCTGTGGAGGAAGTGAAGAAGATGACTAATTCTTGCTCTGCATGCTCTGAACTTAAACCTCGGTTTTGCAAGTTTGACTCTGGGCATTTGATTAAAGCTACTCAGCCATTTGAAAGACTCAACATATTTTAAAGGACCACTTCCATCACATTCAAGGAATAAATATATCCTTACTGTTGTAGATGAATTCTCTAGATTCCCTTTTGCATTCCCTTGTTCAGATATGACTACTGGTACAGTAATTCAGTGCCTGGTGCAGTTGTTTGCAATCTTTGGTATGCCTGCATATATACACTCTGATAGGGGAACTTCGTTTATGTCGGAGGACTTGAAAGATTTTCTACTAAAAAAAGGGGTAGCAACTAGCCGTACGACTCCTTACAACCCTAGAGGAAATGGCCAGGCTGAGAAGTACAATGGGATTATTTGGAAGACAGTGCTGCTAGCTCTTAGGACGAGAGGCTTAGATGTATCCCAGTGGGAAGTTGTTCTTCCTGATGCACTCCACTCTATTCGATCACTGTTGTGCACCTCTACAAATTGTACACCACATGAACGATTCTTCCAGCATACAAGAAGGTCTACTTCAGGGCGAACACTACCTACGTGGCTTGCTTGCAGAGGCCCTGTCCTCCTAAAACGTCAGGTGCGTCAAAGCAAAAATGATCCTCTAGTTGATGAGGTTGAGGTCGTAGATGTGAATCCGGAATATGCCCATGTCAAGTTCCCGGATGGCAGGATTACTACTGTATCATTACGACACCTCGCACCCATGGCCACAGAGGGCTGCGAGAGTTTGGACCCCAATCTCAACATTCAACAGCAACACCCAGCGATTGTGAAAGATGGGGTAAACCCCAACCCGCCTCATCCTGAACGGCCTCATCCTGAACTACCTCATCCTGAACTACCTCATCCTGGACTACTTCGTTCCGAACCACCTAACTTTGAAACACCTAATTGGAAACCTTTCTCTGATGTAACACTCCCTCAAGAAGGTGGTATGCAGAAACCGACTGGAACACTAGAGGCATCAACTTTGCAGGAGTCCCTTCGACGATCTGGAAGGACGCGAAGTACTCCTACTCATCTTCGGGACTATGTTACTTAAAGCTAGAGGGGGTGAATGTAGTAAAAGTGTTATTGTATTATTGTACCCGGATGGATGCTCGCTTGACTGTTTTGTTTGGATGCTCGCTTGACTGTTTTGTTTGGATGCTCGCTTGACTGTTTTGTTGTTGTCAGACCAGCTGTGTCGTGCCTGTATACAGGTTAGTTTATGTTCACTCCTAGTAATTTCTATTTGTTCTAGTGTTAGTCATGTGTACTTTGCTTATTATATTATATATCTTAAGCACTGTTAGTCTTTATAAGTTTTGTATAATATATGGCTTGTGTATTGCAGGATGTAACTGTACTGTAATTATTTGTTCAATAAAGCCACACGTCTGGCAATGCTTCTCCTTTACCTCAACCATGGAGGATCAAGTGGTGTCGCTGTTGGCTAATCCGGACTTTGAGGGAATTAAATACCTAAAAAAGTCTGCTTTAATAAATATGGCAACTAAGTTAGAATTAACAGCTAAAAATAACATGACTAAAGGACAAATTCTGAGAGTCATAGTGACTCATTTAGTATAAAATGGTGAGTTAGGAGAAGAAATTCTGGAGGCAGTCAAAGAAGAGACTAGTGAGCAAATTGCTTTAAGGCGTCTTGAGTTAGATGCACAAGTAACGTATGCTAAACTTGAGGCTAAAGAAAAAGAAAATGAATTTGCAAGGCAACAGAAAATATTAGAGCTTGAAGCTCAACGAAGAGAAATTGAAGCTCGAAACCAACAAAAAATATTAGAGGCTGAAGCTCAACAAAGGGAGCTTGAAACTCGAAGTTTAGAGATTGAGGCACAAAATAGTAGGATAGTCGTCCAGTTGCAGCTGGAAGCAACAAAGAAACAGCAGTTAGAAATTCAACAACAAATGGCTGAAGCTGACCTCAGACTTGAAACACAGCGTTTGGCAGCTAGGCATGGTAATACTAGCAATGTTTCTAATAGTAGTGATAATAATCCCATAAGGATAAATAAGTACATAGAGTTACCCAAGTTCAATGAGGAGGATCCCGAGGTTTTCGTTTCCCATTTTTCTAAGAGTGCAGTCAGTATGAACTGGCCAAGGGATCAATGGGTTGCATTCATGCAAAGTCAACTAAAAGGGAGAGGTCAGGAGGTTTTTGCATCCTTGCCTGATGAAAATAGTTTTGACTATGAGTTTGTTAAGAAAAGCATCTTAAATGCTTACCAATTAAATTCGGAAGCACACAGACAAAAGTTTAGGAACCTAAAGAGGGTAAGTGATCAGACAATAGCAGATTTCACCCATCTAAAAATTAATTATTGCAACAGATAGCTAAAATCACTTTCAATACCGAGTATGATGCTCTTAAGAATCTTATAACAGAAGAAGTGTTGTCATGTCTCCCAGACAATTTGTCTACTTTTATGGCAGAACAGAAGAATATAACAGACATTTATGAGCTGTCTAAGCTCGCTGATGAGCATGAGTTGTTGACTAAGGCCCAGTTTAATTAAGGCCCAATCAGCTACGTTTAACTGTAGAGTAAATTATAATGCTCACAGAACTCCTTATCAGAACCAATCCAGTACTAGTGCTCCAGTTACTCCCATGAGCTCTTCTCTTACAAAACCTAATCCTGCTACTTCATTGTCAGGAATGTCAAATATTAATAATGTTAATTCTAAACCTACAGTTGATTCCACAGGTGTGTCCACTGTAAGGTACTGTACTCATTGTAAGAGAAAAGGCCATGGAATTATTCCTGTTTTATATTGCACCCTGAGTGCAGTAGACCAGTGGAGGCCTGGTCGAGGACCGGCCGCAGGGACACTATAAAGCCCCAAAATCATCTCAAGATAACCTCAAGAATAGATGACCTGAGTTACGACCAACTGGTCTCATTTATTGTAGAGGTGTGAAAAATAAATTAACTAATGAACATGTAACTGTAAACCCCCATTGGGTGAAACAGTATTCTCCATATATGTCTTCAGGTGAAGTTTTATGTATTAATGGGAAATGGAAGCCAGTAGTTCTTCTTCGTGATACAGGTGATTCCCAAACCTTAATTTCTGCCAGTATACTTTCTAATGTTGAAAACAGAGATACTGGAAAGTTTGTTGTTCTTCAGAGTGTTGCAGGATGTAAAACTGTACCTCTGACAAATGTTACTTTAAGATCCACCATTGCACCAAGTGTATGCACTGTGGGTGTTAGTGCACAGTTGCCCATCTCCGGTATGGATGTTATTATATAGGTGAGCCGGTCGGCCGAGCGGACAGCACACTGGACTTGTGATCCTGTGGTCCCGGGTTCGATCCCGTGCGCCGGAGAGAAACAATGGGCAGAGTTTCTTTCACCCTATGCCCCTGTTACCTAACAGTAAAATAGGTACCTGGGTGTTAGTCAGCTGTCACGGGCTGCTTCCTGGGGGTGGAGGCCTGGTCGAGGACCAGGCCGCGGGGACACTAAAGCCCCGAAATCATCTCAAGATATCCTCAAGATTGGGTAACGATGTGGCCTTAAATCATGTTGTGGGTGAGATTGATCCCAGTTTGTGTAAACAGCCAGTTGCAGACCATGTTTATTCTGCCTGTGCTGAAGTTAGTTCTATGAGTGAACAACCTGTTGTAGTAGATGGTTTTGTCCATTCTACCTGTGCTGATGTCAGTACTATTATTAATCCAGTTGTCAGTTCTGATGTTACTCAAGTATTTGCTCCAGAAACCAGTACCCTTTCAGTGGAGAAGTGGGATGTGGTTGTTCCAGATTCATGTGTGGCCAACCTAGTTGTTGAGAGTAAGCCTGATACTGTGACTCTGCTTTATTCCAATAAATTAGGAAATGATGTCCATGTACCATTGTCTTGCCCGCTCACTACGAAAGTTGTGCCAGGAGTTGAGAGAAACTTAAAAGCCACGACTCTATTGTATTCTAGCCAAGTGAATGGTTTAGGACAAGATGTCGGGTTCGCAGAAGTATTCCCGCTCACTCCAAGTTTAGAATCAGTTGACCAAGTAGGATTAGTTGTCGAGAGTAAGGCTGTTGAAGAGGCCCCGCCTCACCCTAGTCAAGGTGATATAATGGGGGAGGAGGTCAAACTACCTGTTACTTGCCCGCTCGCTTCAGATTCCTTTAAAATTATGTATGTTCAGTAGAACTGACCCTAATATTTCAGAGAGAAGCAAGGAGACAGTCTGTATTGTAGATCCAAGTCTGGAGAGTGTGGGAAATCAGCCAGAGGATCAGCTTCTGACGAGTAGATGGAGACCTATTGAGCCTCCCTCTTCAGTTGTCTGTGAGGATGTGACCCAGCTTGGTAGTGTTATTGATGGTGAACAGACAGTACTCCAAGCAGCTCCAGATGTCAAGGGAGGAAATTTTGGTAAATCATGTATAACCATTAAGAGTGGTAAAGTATCTTTTGGGATCTAAGTTGCAGAGTTTTGTGGCTTGTGACTCTTATTCCATGTGGAGTAAGTATTTGTTATTATGTCAATTGAGTCAGAATGTATGTAGGATGTTTTTGCAATCTACTTTTATTCCGCAGGAGCCATTCTCTCTTGTAGAAAGGGACTGTGGGACATCTTTGTCCAGCCTTGTTGTTGAGCAGAGAGAGTTTACTCAAGTAGGTTGTGCATCCAGTTGTTCTGAGGAAGTGATGAGTCATACTAGAGCAGTGTCTCTACTTTTAGATCCAGTTTATTTTGATGCAAGAGTAGTGAACAACATGTATGTTCCACTCAAGTGTGGTGTTGACTTTCAGAGTCATATTGGTGTTGACTTTCAGAGTCAAATGGGTGTTGAAAGATTTAATCATACTTGGGAGCAGATGTTTGAGGCTCCAGGTGTGTGTTTCAAGTTGGGGAATAAGGTTTTCCTACCTAGCGTTAATAATTGTGAAGGGTTACAGATTATCCTTGGGAGGTTCCCAGGTAATCTGCTGTGCATCTTCAAGATGATGAGACTCTTAAACCTCTTGTTTGATTGTTTGTCACCAGGCGTAAATCACTTGGGAAGTGAAATCCATGGTGAGGGTTGTCAAGTTTTCGGCATGTTCTTGTTAGTCTTTTGGAAGACTAAAAGGTTGATGAAAGTGTGTGTTGTGTTCAAGTCCACTATCAGAGGGTGTGAACTTGTCTTTGCAGTTGTGATTGAGATATGGTGCCTAGGCATATGCCTGTAGTTCTTTCGCTGATCGTCATGGCAGAGTTATGAGGAAATTGACTTATGTGTTCCATATGGATTATCTGAGTCAGTTCGATCAGGTAGTCTTTGCACTTATCTTGGGTTGTATTTATTGGTTTGGAAGTCAAAGGTTTGCTAAGTCGGTGTGTTGTGTTTCTGAAGGTTCTATGAGTGAGGAAGTTTCATATGTAATTGTGAGGTTTAACGCTAATTTCTCTAATTTTAGTATACATTGGGCGAGAGTATGTGTTCCACAGAGGATCAAGAGTGATGTGGAGCAGATGTCTTTGTCAGAGCATACCCAGGAGAAGTCCGAAATCTACTTTACATCCAGTCAGCTTCAATTAAGCAGTTCAGCTCCAGAAAAAAGGAGTCATGGAAAATGGAGTCTGTCTTGG
The DNA here is from genome assembly GCA_020271785.1 of Procambarus virginalis. Taxonomy (NCBI): domain Eukaryota; kingdom Metazoa; phylum Arthropoda; class Malacostraca; order Decapoda; family Cambaridae; genus Procambarus; species Procambarus virginalis. The sequence goes on along the minus strand of WNGS01000788.1, from coordinate 44,346 downwards.
AAAATTTCATCATATAGAAAATGTATAATATGGAAATATGGGACTGATCTCAGAGAAATAGTACAAACAGATGGAGAGATAAATTGCAGAATTAACTGTGTGGAAGCATTTACATTTATTGACAATTCTATTCATGCAAATAATAATAATAATGTTGCTGATAGGAATGTGAAATATAATCTGAAACTAAGTGAACTAAATAAGATAGTACCCTGGAGAGATGAATTTACATACTCCAGACGAACATATGTAAAATCCCTGATATGTAGAAGCAGTGATGTAGAACAAGATCACAAGACTGAACTTTTGATTTTCATGTAAGAATATATTGGAAGTGTTTCCATTTTTGTTCAAAATTATATCCTTATTGCTTTTACATGTTTGGTGAAATTAATACAATTAATCTCAAGTGTCATATGATTTTACTTCAAAGAAAAAATGCCATTGATCTTCAATCCATTGCATTTTTTTATAGGCCATTAAATATAACAGCTTGCTCTTCATTGCTAGTATTTCCTCTTTTTGTAACCTCATTCATGAATACTAACTTGATTAATCAATCTCTGTCCTTGTTGTACCAGCCTAGCCTAAAAATCTTCTCTATACTTTGTTCAGCTCTCTCCATCTATACCACCTTCAAGATCTCTATCACTGTAGCTTTGTCTTTAGCTTTCCACTCCACTTGACTGGTGCCTTCTTGTCCCTTAATACCTACTATGACTACTGCTCTTTTCCTTTCCCCAGCAGCTGACTAGTATATCTTGCTGCTTCCTGAGAAGTGGCTGCTCTCATGGCAACTTCCTGCACAACAGGGGGGCCTGTCGGCTGAGTGGACAGCGCTCAGGATTCGTAGTCCTAAGGTTCCGGATTCGATTCCCGGCGGAGGCGGAAACAAATGGGCAGAGTTTCTTTCACCCTGATGCACCTCTTCGCCTAACAGTAAATAGGTATCTGGGAGTTACAGCTACTACGGGCTGCTTCCTGGGGATGTGTAACAAAAAGGAGGCCTGGTCGAGGACAAGGGCCGCGGGGACGCTAAGCTCCGAAATCATCTCAAGATAACCTAAAGATAACTGTGGACATAGCTTCTGTGCTCTTTCTAAGCATTTCTGCGAATATGGCATGTACTATATGAGTTCCCCTAATATATTCCCAGGCTCTAGGGGGACGCGGTTGTGGTCTGATACTGATATTAAGCAGTGTTTTCTTTGAGGCATTTTATCTCCTCCTTTGCTGCTTTCAGCAGCAAAGGAGGAGATAAAATTTGAATTCCTTTCCATACTCAGATAATAATCTCAATAATTGTTTCACCATGTACGTTTGTTCGTGTATTCACCTAGTTGTGCTTGCGGGGGTTGAGCTCTGGCTCTTCGATCCCGCCTCTCAACTATCAAGTACTGTTACTTGCGCTCAAGTGATTACCGTCTTGGATTGCCCTTGAGCAACCTGAGAACAGCAATATTCCGGGATCAGCAACACAATCTCGTAGACTTGAGGCACAGTGAAATTCACACCAGTTTCTCCATCTATCATAATTTTATTGTGCGGGAAGAACCGCACGTCTAGGGTCATCCCGTAAGGTTAGCAGACTTCTAGATGTTACCACTGCTAGGCTTAGGCTCGGCAACAAGTACCTCTGGGAGTTTGCAACATCTGCTGATGTAGACTTGACTAAATGAAACTTGTCAGTAACACTATTCACATACTTTGCGTCATTATATAATTGCATACAAAAATCGCTGAATTCAGAGATAACACATCAACGGTGTTCAAGAAATGTGTAAGTTCTTCATTCATAATGATGTACTGACAGGAATCCTAGCCAAGTATCCAAAGTTTGCTTACTCTAAGTAATGCACATGACTAAAGTTGCCGCCGAGCTGGGTGGATGTGGAGCAGGATTAGTAATTGTGCAACTGGGCGGGCGCTGGGTGGGCGTTGGGTGGGCGTTGGGCGAGCGCTGGGCGGCCGCTGGGTGGGCGCTGGGTGGGTGCTGGGCGGCCGCTGGGTGGGCGCTGGGTGGGTGCTGGGCGGCCGCTGGGTGGGCGCTGGGTGGGTGCTGGGCGGACGTAGCGTGAGGGGGTGGACACAGGGAGGTGACGGTCGCGGTTGGGGTGGGCAGGGCAGGGGGCAGGGCTCCATACCCTTTGGGCGCCACAGTGAACGGACGCTGGGAGGAGGCTCTGCCGGCCATGTGCCATTATCTTGTGACATCCTGACCTCACCGGGCCCAGACTCAACAGTGTGCAGTGTGAACATCCTGGGAAGGTGTGAGAGTGGCGGGAAGTGTCCAGGGTGAACTATCGCAACCAAAAACAATCAAACAAGTGGATTGGCAGTGTGGAATCATCTGAACTGCAGTGAGGGCCAACAAGGGCGCCCTGAGGGGCTCCCTCGGTTATGGTGGTGGGGTGGGGGGGGGGGGATGGGGTGTTGTTGTGCGGTCAGTCGAGGGGGGGGGGGTGACCAGTGTGTACGTGTTTATGAAAATATCCCTGAAAAATAGATACCTCGGCTCTCGGGAAACAGGTATCGTGTTTTAAGTGCATCGAGTCCACAGTGAACCAGATTACAAGTGCATGATATTGTGCAGTGATATATCACGAAATTATTCAAACGTGTTAGTGTCACCTTTCTGACCCCCCCCCCCCTCCCCATATCCGCCAGTGTGTACTGTCACCCAACCCACGAGCTCCGCCCCCCCCTGCCCCACCCCAACCGCGACCGTCACCTCCCTGTGTCCACCCCCTCACGCTACGTCCGCCCAGCACCCACCCAGCGCCCACCCAGCGGCCACCCAGCACCCACCCAGCGCCCACCCAGCGGCCGCCCAGCGCCCGCCAAACGCCCACCCAGCGCCCGCCCAACGCCCACTCTGCACCCGCTCAGCGTCCGCCCAGCGCCCACTCTGCGCCCGCCCAGCGTCCGCCCAGCGCCCGCCGATGTCGCAGGTCACGACTGACAGCCAGGCTTCTCTCAGCCAAGAGGAGCCATCAAGCGACGACAGGTATGGCACATGCCAAGTGTGCGACAAGGTGTGGAAACTCAAGGGTAACGGGGATGTGCGCAAGCATGCTCACAATGGAACCAATTGTCCGGGTATGTGGCGCCCTCCCAAAGAGGGTATCAATCAAGGCCCCACTCCAGCAGTCAGGGAAAACACCTCCAACAGCTTCATATCGACTGAGAATCTACTAGAAGCCATCAAAGCAACATCGGTTGGAACCTTGCAGCACATCCCCAAAGCTGCCCGGCCCCAGGCAGCAGCCAAACTATCCAGCCTCTTGAAAAAGGTCAACGACTCCCCCGGAACCATCCAAGCATGGTGCAACCTTCTCCTGTTTGGAAACAGGAGAAGGCTGTCTAGCTGTCCCTGCAAGGAGAGACAAATCTTTAGCTTCCTCAGTCATTATGGCTATAAATAGTTTTCCTAGAGAGGACAACCAGGCACCCCTCCCCACCCGTGCCAAAAACACTCACCGCAGGAAAGGTATCAACAGCAGAACCGAGGCATCCAAAATGAGAGCAACGGTCAGCAAGAAAATAGAAGAAGGCAACACAATAGGGGCAATCAGAGTCATCACCAGTGAAGACAGTTGCCACCAGGGATGCCGATACAGCACAAGCCCTGAGGGAAAAGCACGCATCCAGAGCTCCTCGTGACGACGGTGTTCCCCTAGTCGGTGTCACCAGAGCAGAACCCCTGTGTTCTCGAATCCATGGTGCATAAAGCAGCTTTATCCTTCCCATCAGGATCAGCAGGTGGGTTCACAGGACTAAGACCCAACCACATCAAACAAATGCTCAACCCTGCACTGGGAGACATTGCACAAGGCCTCCTGGTGGAACTAACAAGATTCGCCAACACATGTCTAGCTGGCAACATACCAGAGACCATACGGTCTCTCTTTTTGGCGCTACCCTCTGTGCCCTGAGGAAAAAAGATGGAGGAATCAGACCGATAGCTGTGGCCAATTCACTCCGGCGTCTCGTCGCTAAGGCTGCTGCTAGAGCACTTAGTCAGGCAGCAGCCGACATGCTGAAGCCAAAACAGCTTGGGTTTGGCATTCCCCAAGGGTGTGAGGCAGCGGCTCATGCAGCTAGAGCTTACATTGCCAACATTACGGATGAAAAAGCTCTGATAAAGCTGGACTTCAAAAATGCCTTCAATCTGGTTAGAAGGGATGCAGTACTCAGTGCGGTTCATCGCCTTTTTCCTTCCCTCTACCCGTTTGTAAACTCATGCTACAGCAAGAATCTAACTCTGCTTTTTGGGGAACATGAAATCGAATCACAAGAAGGTGTCCAACAGGGTGACCCCCTTGCTCCTTTTCTTTTCTGCCTAGTCATCAAGGAAGTCACCGATAACCTGTCCAGTGAGCTCAACATTTGGTTTTTGGACGATGGTACTCTAGCCGGCTCCCCAGCCTCACTCTTGGACGACATAAGAATAATTCAGGAGCAAGGAGCAAGTCTAGGCCTCACCCTGAACCCTTCCAAGTGCGAAATAACCTCCACCAACCAGCACATAATAGAGCAAATAAAGCTTGTTTTGCCTGACATTCATACAACCAACCCTGAGGACAGCACACTCCTAGGTGCTCCTCTTGGAAGGAATGCCATCGACGAGGTTCTTGGTAAGAAGATCACTGACCTGAAGAGAATGAACGAGAGGATTGAAGACATCGATGCCCATGATGCACTTTACCTCATCACCAGATGCTTGTCCCTCCCCAGGCTGACCTACTTTCTAAGATGTTTGCCATCTTTCAACAATATTAAATTAGAAGAGTACGACAGCTTGCTGAAATCAACACTAGAAAAAGCCCTCAATCTTTCCCTCAGCAACTCGCAGTGGAAACAGGCCTCCTTCCTGTCAGACTCGGGGGCCTTGGCGTGCGCACAGCAACACAAATTGCTGTACCAGCGTTCCTGTCCTCTTCGTGGGGGTCTGACAACTTGGTGAAGGGAATTAATAATGAGCACATATTTCAAAGTCAGGGGTACATGATCCCAGCATCACAAACTGCACAACCAAATCGGTCTCTCTCACAGGACCAGAACCCCAACCACTGCTTTCTGAAGACCATTGCTAAATATGGGATATGACACATTGTGAAGAACAAAAAGATGAGACTACATTGTGATAAGATGCGAAAAAACAATGAAAACTTACCATATTGGAGAAGTAACAGATAAACTGAAGGTGATTTAATTAGGAAATAAAAAGTAATCAAAAGACAAAGCAGTATAAAAATGAGCATAAGAATTGGACATGGATATAAGTATAGATGAAAATAAAAAAGAATAAGGTGTAAGTTTGAGTAGAGGAAGGAAGACGAAGGTACGACAAGGCATGGTTTATATGACAAAAAGTGACATGAGGAATGGCAATGAAAGAAAGGATCGTAAAATGAAATTTTAGAGAAAAGAATTACAAAGAAGGAAAAAAACAATGTCAAGAAGAAGGAGAGCACAGCTACCTTGTAACAAAAACTAAGACTGTAAGGTAGACAAGATGGAATAAAGTGAAAAACAATGTAAGAAAGGGTAGAATTTTGGTGTGGGAATAAACTTGAATCTAAAATTTAGAAAATAAATGTGTTGTAAATTCATGTAATAAAAAAGGAGGATATGAAAAATAAAGGGATAGGAAGAGTAAATTAATAAAAAGACTTTATCAAAAAACTAAATTTTTTAAAAATTGAATAAGGAAATTGGTGAAATGGGTAAAAGGTTTATGATATATTTTTGAAGGATTTGGTATAAATAATAGAAAAAAATAGAAAACAAAGAAGATGACAGTTTTTTATTTTTAAGTGCCTCATGTGGAATCCATAGAGGAATGATAAATGAATAAATGTTAATGAAAGAAGTATTAGGAGATGTGAGATTTTTAGATTTGTAAAGAAGAATATTAAATGAGAAATGTAAATATATTGTAAATTTTTTTGTGTAATGACTTTTCAAATAAAATTTAGTAGTATAAAAAATAAAAAAGAAAATGAAGGTATAGGAAGAAGAAAATATCAAAGTGTAAAGTGAGGATAAAAAATGTATTATATGTATATATTTAATTTTATTCTAAGAGCATATGGGTAGAATAAAATTGAAAAAGTAGTTGGTAACCATTTATAAAAGTTTTATATAATAATATATAAAGATATATATAAATGATATATAATAAATAATGATATATTAATATTTATGATATATTATTAGATATTATATATATTATATATATTATATATGTCGTAAAATAGGTATCCAGAAGAACTTCTATAATAATATGAAACGATTTGTAATATCAGAAAAAGTTCTTAAATGGATTATTGTTTTTATACTAAAAAATAACTAAACTAAAATATAAACTAAACATAGACTTTGAAAAAAGGATAAAAATAAAATAACTAAAACTTAAATAAAAGATATATGTTGGTGTATGTGTGTAGTGGTTAGGTTCGGTAATATATCTAAGTTAATTTTAAAATAATAAAATAAAATTGAAATAAAATATGTGAAAGGTTAAGATTTATTATTTAATAGAAAAAATTATAAGAAAAATAATAATTAATAAACTTTGATTTTAGCAATCTGGAATTGCAAGTAGGATGAAAGTGCGTTATGGCTATGGTAAGAATATATATATATAAATATAATATATAATATATTATATGTATATATATAATATTATATATAATATGATTATATATATATATATATATATATTGAGATATATATAAATTTAGTAACTAGTATAAAGAAAGAAATTATTAAGAATAATTTAAAATCCAGATTTGAATATGAAGACAATTTTTTTAATGAAAGTAATTTTTTTTAAACATAAAAAAAACATAAAATAGACTTTTTAGGAGTAAGAATAGAAAATAAATAAATTATAAAATTGCTAGGTTTGTTTATGTTATGTTAGGGTTTGTTATGTTAGGTGAATATATATATTTATTTTAAGAATAAAATTTAACAAAAAAAAATTATAACTCATAAATAATGAAATGAATATGTAAGGTTTTTTATTTAAAAGAAAAAAATTAGAGAAATATATTAATTCATGAAAAACTTGGCCTATTAGATAATAGGA
>WNGS01000788.1:13565-32476 GCA_020271785.1 Procambarus virginalis | reverse complement strand
CCGATTTAAGCCAGTTCATAGTGATTAGTTGTAATTGGTCGTGTGCCCAGCGACAGTAGCTATGTTTATTTACAAGTTAAACATGTTTTGGTAAGGCAGAAAGCCTGAAATAAGAGAGTAGAGTGGGAGGAGCACGGAGCGACATCCATCTACTCTGGGCGCTGATGGGCGACTGAGTGAGGGGCGGGGAAGGCCCCTCCCAGAGTGAGTGAGGCCCGCCCGGCGAGGTGGCGCATGGACCCACCCCAAACGGGGGAGTCCACTCTCACTATCTGTAGAGACAGATAGAGGTTGGAGGCAAAGATATTGTGTGATTAATTTTGTTTATGTGTTAAAGGGAAAACAATTTATTGGAGTGCAAATGGGTTGCAGGTTTGTCTTTGGGGAAGAAGTTGCTGAGGACTTCGAAGCCCACAGAGGGAGTGGTTGATGAGACTCCAAGACAGGGAAGGAGAGGACCTCGATCTGTGAGGAGAAGCAGTGAGGAGGAGTGTCACGTGCTTCTGCAGAGGTGGTGAAGTACCACAGTTATTCGAGGAAACTTTATGGTGCAGCAGCCAGGAGAGCTGTGGATGATCCTAGTAGGAGTAGAGAAGCACCATATTTGTTCAAGGAAACTTCATGGTAGCAGCCTGGAGGAGCAGCAGAGGATCCTGGTGGTTAAGCCCGGAAGAACCTGAAGATCAGGGTAGTGAGCTAGTTCTAAATGATCACTTGTATGGAGGTGAGTGTTTGTCATTAGCGTGAACGACGCAATGAGAGGTGAGTGATCGTTTGCCATTTATGTGCCACGAAGTGTATATTGAAGTTTAGAGTCACGGTCGTTGGCAGGATTACCTACAGATATTCTAGGACAGATAGAGTGATTGATTGATTCGTTGTGTGTCACAGAACATTTATGCTGATATATATATATATATATATATATTATATATATATATATATATATATATATATATATATATATATATATTATATATATATATATATATATGTGTGTGTGTGTGTTATTGCATCTTCCTGCTGAATTTTTTTGTACGTGTTTAGGGATATATTTATATGTGTATATTCTCTTGTTGAAGGTGTACCATTATACTGCAAGACTTAATCTACGTGAGGAGGTTGGTAATATTAGGTGGTAATACCAAGAGAAAGGATACCACTTAGCAAGCTAAGGATAGAGTTCTGATGGTGTTGGAGTGCAACCTGATTATAATAGTATAGTGTATAGGATTCATTATTATTATATGTATGCGTGTATTGTATATGTACTTCGTCCAGTAAATGTGTTCAAATTTGCTGGTTTTTGCACTTGTCCCAGTGAGGCTTCCCAGGAAATAGTAAAGAAGGAGAGAGAGAGAGAGCAAGAAACAGGAACCACTGCTGTGGACAGGGTAAGACGGAAGTCTAGTAAGACAAAGGGGATTGAGGAGTCATATCCCATAAGGAGAGAGTGGGGAGTCACAGCGGCTCGAGTGGGTGTGTGCACGTGACAACAAGGCTGAGTGCTGGAGCCGCATCCCCTAAATGTGTGACGTTGAGCCCCTCTCCTAGAGCCTGAAGCGCCTGGTGTGATCTCCTAGTGGAATATAAGCACTCTATTGAGTAGTGGGTTGGGTGGTCCGTCAGCGATAACATCACCACCAAATGCACCACCGCAACAGTACTGTACACAGAGATGGGACTACAAATAAAACAAGTGAGCTTAAAGAAAAGTCATAAGAAAAAAATGCGGATGAATAACACTCACAGAAACAAAACTATCAGACATCACAACAAATGCAGTTTCCTCAGGACTAGTATGTAGTAAGGAAAGAGAAGGAAGGAAGAAGTGGAGGAAGAGTGGCTTTGCTGATAAGGAAGGACGAGTTTCGAAGAGATGGCCATTCTGGGCTGTGAAGGGTTCAGAGACTACATAGAAGGCTCTATGACAATGAGAGGACCAAAAGACAATATTAATATACAACCTATCCCACCCCATTAAATGAAAGAAGACTCAGACAGGAGTGTGATAGAAACATGGCAAGCAATATAAGAGAGAGCAGCTTCTGTTGCCATCAGGAAGAAGTCCAGAATGTTAGTCATGCAACCCGTCCTCCGCCCAAGTTCATTCTATCCAGCGGTTGACCCAAAAGACGCATTCATAAATTTTAAAATGCTGTTCATTAAAATAATAATTTTCTCAAATATAGATTAATAATATATATTAGCACATTATGCATATTTAGGCATTGGTTAGATTAGGTGTTTAGGTTCTGTTGGCGATTATTTGTATTTGTAGTACGTGGGTGAAGCATTTACTGCGCTGTGGTTCGAACAAACGTCGTCAGCGAAGCTCTTGTTCCGGAAGTGTTCGGACGTCATCATTTGTGAGTCGCGTGTAAACCGTTTTTCATTCATAAACGGGGATTTGGTAGACGCATGGAATGAACTTTGGCTGGTTGTTTATGAAGACGGACTGAGTCATGAGTGACTTAAACCATGGCAAGACAGACAGAGAATACGAGAACCAGACGGAGAGCTAAAATTTTAGATGGGACAGGTGGCTTAGAAACTTTCTAAGCCACCATGTCAAGTGACCCACAAGAATGAGACTTTTGATCGGGTTTCTTGTTTGTTTCTTTATGAATATGGCTTCATTCTGATTGTTTGATAATAAATGTATATAACCATATTATGTTGGTTAACCATCATACAAATATCAAGGCATATCAGATTCAGTTTTTTTCATAATATTTGAAAATCAAGTATATTACTGGACTTGGATAGATTGTACCTGAATTCGTTATATTTACCTTCACATTTAACTGTCACTAATAATTGCTATGTGCCCCTAACATTCCTCTGTTTCGCACTCTGTTTCCGTCCAGATACCCCTAACTGCATTACATTCCTGATGGCAACTGCATTCATAAAGGGAGACTGACGGTTGCATTCTAGAATTCGCTGGTCTTCTCCGGGAGAGGTTTTCTTGGCCTACCAAACTGACGTTTGTCATTCAAGTTCCCAGGTTCTTCGACTGCCTGCACCACAGTCAAACAGCTGGCTTTGTTATTCAAAGTTCTCTAGCGATGGCGACGATTGACATGCCTCCCGCTTTTAAAGCAACTTTTGCCCCTCGTTGACATACCCTTTCGTCCCTAGAGTTCATCCTTGATAAAGAGTCTGCACTCTTAGAGTTGACTTGTGGATTGGTCTGTCCGGGAGAGTGAGGGACCCGCATTCTTTCCCTCACGTGATGTCACGTTCTGCTATAGTTTGATGGTAAAAACAACCATTGTAGGAAACTGGCTTGATTTAAGAAGCACTAGTTTGTCAAATAACATAAATAATCACGTAGTCCATGCCGAGTAGTCTAATCATCAAATGACAATGAATTACACGCGTAATATGATCGGACATTTCACATGTCTGCCATATTTGTAACATAGGTCTGTGTCTGTGTCACTGTCTCTCTCTATGTCTCACGTAATTATTTTGTGAACTATACATATTATTACATAGTTTAATTATCTAATTAATTTAAAATTATTAAATTTTCTATTATTAAAATTTCATATTACTAAATTATTAATAATTCAATTATAAAATTTCCAGAGAACACTCCATTATTCTCGGGAATCAAATACACAAGTCACATAGTCCCTATTTATTACACTTTGTCTTCCAGTTATCAGCAAAATTAAGTGATATTATATTACTTTCTTATTTTGTCTATTTCTGATATTGATGATACCATTATTCGTATACAGTATTTTAACCATAATGTCAAATGTAAATTTTTGCAAACAACTTTTAACTTAAACAAAAAAAAAGCGGTTTGAGAGTTGGTTTTGTGTGTCGTTGAGCCAAAGAATCTGCCTTTAAAGAAGGAATCGAGTATAACCTCGGATTGTCTGAGGGCAATAATACAACACAACCTTTTAGATCTGAGGCAAAGTGAAATGTACACTAGCAGTTCTATCTATCATTATAGTATCATGCAAGAAGAGCCAAACATTTTTGGACCATTCAATAAAATCAGTAGGCTCCTAGATGTTACTACTGCTTGGCTTAGACTGCTATACGTATCTCTGGGGCTTTTCCTTATCTGATGTTGACCTGACCAAATGTAAACTGTCAACTGAATTATTCGCACACCCTCCGTCACTATGTCATGGAGTGCGAAAAGATATGTGAATTCAGACACAATTCTATAACAAATGTTCATGAAATGTGTTTCATTCAAAATTATCTGCTACCAGGAATTTTAGCCAAATATCCCAAGTTTGCTAACTGCAGATAGTAACTCGGTGAATGTAACTTTTCCACCCTTGCCCAATGGTTAAGGTGAGGTGTGCAGGATAAACATATCAACTGTGACACTAGCACTCCACATGTGTCAATTGTTTAATTTACAAATTACTTGTTGTTGGTCTCGAGCCCATTGTTGATGTTGTTACGTACCCTAGTTGGATACATATATAAATATTAAATAATTTATTTTGTTCCAAGCATCATTACTTGTACGTGCTTATATATTATATTTTTTGGAAATGATCATCTAGTTGGCCATACCGTGAGAAAGTAATATTTTGTAATGATCATCTAGTTGGCAACACCGTGAGAAACATTTACTTCCTGCTATGTTGTGTAAGTCGCCAACAATTTCCTCTTTATTTTTATAAATATATAACTGTAGAATTATAAACTACATTACCTCTGTTTATGCATGTAAATCTGATCATTCTTTAATTAAGTTAATTTATGCTTACCTTATTCCCATTATATGGCTCCATTTAAGTAAAATTAATATTAAATAAAAAATTGTCATTCAACATGTTGTGAGGAAGCGAGTAGCGACTCCCGCCTGGGAATTTTAGTCAGTAGCTGGTAGACTCACGGAGGATAAACATCATAAGGAGGTTAAGTGGCTGTTGTATATATTTTGTTTTGCTGTAGTATATTACTCTGTGGAGTGTGATGGTGTTCCCCCCCCCCTTCTAATTCTCCCATGCCTGCTATAAGAGTCATGTCCACTATTCCCGAGCGTTCTCTACGTTGCGGGCCTGAGTTTAACATATGTGGGAGAGTATAGTGTTCTCGCAGAGCCGAGAAATTCGTGAAAGTAGAGTATTTTGGCCTGTGGGATAGGCCCTTCAGGAAGCCAATATGGCGCTGGCTACTCTGTTCTCCTGCCAAAACTGTGTGATGTCAGTGTCACAAGATTGGTCACCGTCAGCGACGTGGCACTGGGAGTCAATGAAAACCTCCCTTGACAAATGTGACGTCACATAGGCAGGGGGGTCCAGCTGTGGCGACGCCTTGGCGCCATCAGTATCACACGACACGTCCGCGAGGCAGGACGTGCGACCGGTCATCCTGTCAGAGTGACGGATTACCCGAGCTCTGGTGGATATAAGCGTCTCCTGTTGTCAGCACGCACTCTGTGAGGTCTTCCTTCAACCCAGGTGTGGACCAAATAAGGAATTGATGGAATATTGAGCAACAAGTGCTCCGGGACAGATGCGTTGCAAGAGTGTGGACGGGGCATTGACGTATGTGACGTCCTTGGCAGTTCAATCGTGTAGGAGGCAGCTTTGTGGCCGGGCCATTCCACCGTGACGGAACCTAGTTGACCGACTTGTCAACTAGGTTGGACGTGTGATCGACGGTCCTGTCAAGTTTGACAGTAAGACGACAATCCCGTGGAACCTTACGAGTCACCAGTTGTATGCAAGCACGTCAAGAAGTCTTCCTTCATACCTAGTGACATACCTAGACCGACGAAGGAATTGGCAGTGTAGTGAGCTTCGAGTGCTCTGGAGTCGGGTGCTGTGCAAGTGGAGCTTAAGCAGTTTCGTCTGGGACGACTAATAACTTCACAGTGACATTGTAGTGGCGGGGCCAGTTCCACTGGGAGTGCAGTGACAAGGAAATAATAGGGAAACGTACGACTACCGCCGAGACGTAGGGTGGCTGCCGTAGTTGGGAGGAAAGTTGACGGCCGGGAGACCGACTCCAACCCTGCAAAGACGTGGAGGAGGAGCACGGACCTGCAGTGAACAGAAGCGGCGAGACGCGATCATCCTGAGACGTTGGCTTGTGTTTCTGGAGGGTGTACGAGGCGAGAGCCTGGACCAGGAGCTGCAACTCAACTCTCATCATAGGATAGGTGAAGTAGGTGTTTACAGTTACCCTCCCAATTCCCCTTTAGTTAGCTATATAAATATTTGCCAGAGTATTTTTCTTGTTGTGAGCAAGTCTCACCTGTATCTATGTCACAGAGGGCACAGTGTGCGTAGTGGGGCTATCCCAGAGCTCTCACAGAATTCGTTTACATATATCTATGTGTGGTGTGTGCAAGCACCAGGATTTACTAAAGAATTTGCTGTGACTAGAATTTATTTCCTGTGATCATTATCATATATATTACTAGTGAACCAGTTATTGGTGTTAGGCTATGAGCCCAGTCTTTGTATAAATATTACTATTGATCTCTATGATTTATATATATATATGCCTGTGTATTGATTAATGATTTATCCATGTATATGCCTGTGTACTGAATAATCTCATATATGTGAAGTGATTACTAGTGATATCGCTTTGTTAGAGGAATTATTAATTCAAAGAACGCTACAGTGATTAAGTGCATTCATAGCAAATATTATCAAGAACAGTGTAGCTTCTTGGTACAGTGAAAAACCACTTTGAGTGCAGTGAGAATAAGTTATTGATCGTGAGACCAGTGAGGTCGTGTATCGCGTCCTAATGGAATCATAAATATGTCATGTGAATGGTAAATATAGTGGTTCGCGAAAAGTTAAAGAAACGGGGAGCGCCGGAGAAAACAAGCAATAATCTTTCTCACGAGAACTAGGGCGCGGATCAGCTGATATATGACAGGTGACGCAAGGGGTTGCCGTGTGTTACCATCCGGTGTGCTCCAGATTATTTGCTGATGAGAGAGCAGCTGTTATACTTGTTTCTGATGTGTTTATTGATGCATATATATCTCGTTGTTTTTAAGTAAAATACCAAAACTCCTTGGTGTTGATATCATCCCCTCCATATACCCTGTGACTGCAAAAGATAAAGAAGACAGAGTGACAGGATTAATTACTTGCCTGATACCACACTAATTGAGCTTGCTCTTGTCACAATTACCACAATTACACAACACCACTGTGGTGTTACTGGACACCTGAAAACACCAGTTGGCGACATTTGTAAGTAGTGTAAGAGTCCTTGCCGGGGCGGGCACACAGATTGAGTTAACAATCTGTGTCTCCACTCACTCTTCGACCTGAGGCCGGTTGAGAGATCGACTGGGGTACTCTCCCGGGCGTACAGTGGCGCCGAGGGGATCGAGTGAAGACCCGTAGGACTACGGTGAGTAACGGTCATCGTCAGAACAACCGCTTTGAGAGGATTCAGGGATAAAGACCTTGCGTACAGTTGCTCACCCCCCCACCGTGAACCCCGACATTGGCGACCTTGCCAGGATAACGAACAAGATAAAGGTTGTAATTGTGGTACATCGTTTGTGGTATTAGATATCAGGCCTAGGTTATTGCTCATAGTCACAAGATGGAGGATGATAAAGTAACGAGTTTTATTGACACAAGAGACGAGCAAGTGCTGGAGGAGTGCACCAGGGCACAGCTGCAAGCGATCGCCGACCACTTTGGAATCAAGTTGAGAGCTTCCAAAGTGGGAGAAAGAAGACTCGAGATCATGGCGCAGCTCAGGGCACGTGATGAAGCCTTTGGAGGGGAACGGCCACAGACACCTGTCAGTGTGGGAGAGAACTTGAGCATCGGTGGAAGCAGCCGGGGATCCAGTGGCAGCAGGCGCAGCGTTAAGTTGGAAATAATGACGCTGCAGATAGAAGCACAGCTGCGCAAGGAAGAGCGCGAACAAGAAGCACAGCTGAAGCGTGAGGAAGTAGAACGAGAAGCGCAGCTGAAGCGAGAGGAAGCAGAAAGAGAAGCACAGCTGGGCAGGGAAGAACGAGAAGCAGAAGCACAGCTGCGCAGGGAAGAACGAGAAGCAGAAGCACAGCTGTGCAGGGAAGAAAGAGAAGCACAGCTGAAGCGTGAGGAAGCGGAAAGAGGAGCACAGCTGCAACGAGAAGAACGAGAGGCACAGCTGCAACGAGAAGAACGAGAAACACAGCTGAAACGAGAGGAACTAGAAGCTAGGACGTAGCTGCAGGAGGTTGAAGCAAACAAGGAGGTTGAGCTGAGGCGAGCTGAGCTAGGGCTAGCTCCACCTGACCCATCACAGGAAGAAGACCGCCGAGTGAGAGAGAGGGATTTGCCCGTCTTCGTGCCTAATGAGGCTGAGGGCTTCTTCGAGCATTTTGAAAGGGTCGCTACATTTAAGAAGTGGCTGAGGGTGGAGTGGGCGGAGCTAGTTCAGGGAAGGCTCACTGGTGAAGCTCGTGAAGCCTACAATATGCTCGACCTCCAAGAATGTACCAACTACGGTGCAGTAAAAAGGGCCGTGCTCCATTCGTTCAAGCTGACGCCGGAATGCTACAGGAAGAGGTTCAGAAAATGTACCTGATCGTCAGGAAAATCATATGCGGAGACGGCGTGGGACATGGAAAGGAAATTCTTGAAATGGCTGGAGTTGGAAGGATCAAGGTCGGCTGAAGACATCAAGAGGCTGATGGTCATGGAAAAGTTCATGTCCGTGCTCTCTCCCGAGATTAGGGTGAGAGTGAAGGAGGCGGACATCAAGGACCCGAGAGCCGCGGCCGATCGAGCAGACATGCTGGAAGAAGCCTTACGTCCACGTCGAGAGGGACAGCACCGACCGCCCGCATTCTCCAGTTATGGGAGAAATAATAGAAGGTCGGACGGATGGAGGATGGGAGCGAGTTCTCCCAGGTCCTACCCCTCGAATGGAGACAGCAAAGGACAGAAGAGTGCTGTGGAACAGTCAAAGAAGTCCCCGACGGAGAGCTCAAGAGATCATGTTATCGTTACAACCGGAGATGCTGAGAAGGAGTCGTTGGAAGGCGCAAAGGAAGTCCATGGAAGAAGAAGGATCCGCTGCTACAATTGCGGATTGATTGGACACGTTGCGCGCGAATGTAGACGTCCTAAGCAGTGGGGTTACGTTGCTTTTGTGCGAGTAGAGGACCAGATAGCCGAGGGTGTGCGGGATGGACCCGTACTAAATGAGAAAAAGGCTAACCCATTCGTGCGTGAGGGAACTGTAAGGATGGGGGACGCAGACCCCATCCCGGTGAAGATGTTAAGAGACACTGGGGCAGAATTTACCCTGGTGAGCGAAACCCTGTTCCCTGAGAATCACGGGAGTACCAGAGTGGGAGTGGCAAGTGTGACCACTGTGGGAGGCCCAGTGCGGATGCCCCTACACCGGGTATCCCTGAATTCAGATTATGGATGCCAAACCCTAGTAGCGGGGGTCTGTGCGACGATGCCCAAGATGGAGGCACAGGTCATCTTGGGAAATGACGCATGTGGAGGACGTGTCCTCCCGAACCTCGTGAAGGACGAGGAGTGCTTGGAGCACTACGAGAAGAAAGGCGGAGTGTTCGACGCCTGTGGGGGCGAGAAAGGAATCACCATGGAGGCGTTCCCTGTCTGTGCTGTAGTTCCGAGGCAGTGCGAAGGACAAGGTGGGCGTGGATCTGATAAGGCCGACGAGGAGACGTCCGACGGCCTGGAAAACGATCACCTCTTCAGGGAGCCCGGAGAGCGAGTGGAGGGCGAAGGCTGCCCAGATGGTGAGGTACAGGTGACCCTCACCAGTTCTCCTGGGGTGGACCGCACTCGTCTCGAGGAGCTGCAGCAGGCAGAATTCCCCAAATTGATTTGTAAGACAAAAGGAGGACGTGTTGGTCCCGAGAGGGCCACTCATTTCAACAGACAAGACGGCATGTTAATAAGACAGTGTAAACCTGTAAGGATGGAGGTCGGAAAAGCCTCTCCAGGTACGAGAAACCGGGTAGTGTTGCCAGCCGAGTGCAGAGCAGCAGTGTTGGGTCCGTCGCACGCTGTTGACTCTGCGGGTCGCCTAGGGGTGACCATGATGCAACGTTCGACATCGAGAGGAGTGACCGGACAACTACAACAATTATTCTCTTGGGTGAGAAGGCCCAGGGAGACTCAGACTGACAGTGGAAGTATATTCCAGTCTGAGCAGTTCAGACGAACAGTGACGAGTTGGGGGGTGATGCAGATTCGGTCGTCGCCCTATCGATCGCAGTCGAAGGGGGCGATCGGAAGATTCCACTCCACCTTGGAGACAGCTCTGAGAATATTCTGCGTAGAACAGGAAGATGAGTGGGAAGAGACAGTGGGCCCTGTTTTGTTGGTCATTCGCAACGCGGTGGCAGAACCGTTAAACTTCTTACCGTTCCAGCTGGTGAACGGACATGAGGTGTGGAGTCCTCGGTCCGTGATAGAAAAGCAGTAGGCGCCAAGGATGACCTTGGAAACGGTCAACAGACACAAGAGGAGTGTCTCACAATGGCGGCTGGAGTACTGGCTGGAAGTCAAGCTTTTCAGTGGGCAGGACCACGTAGTCGCAGATGCGTAGTCCCGCTAACACTAACCAGACATGACTCTTATTTTAAGGGGAGGGGTATGTGACGGTGTTCCCCCCCCCCTTCTAATTCTCCCACGCCTGCTGTAAGAGTCATGTCCACTATTCCCGAGCGTTCTCTACGTTGCGGGCCTCAGTTTAACATATGTGGGAGAGTATAGTGTTCTCGCAGAGCCGAGAAATTCGTGAAAGTGTAGTATTTTGGCCTGTGGGATAGGCCCTTCAGGAAGCCAATATGGCGCTGGCTACTCTGTTCTCCCGCCAAAACTGTGTGACGTCAGTGTCACAAGATTGGTCACCGTCAGCGACGTGGCACTGGGAGCCAATGAAAACCTCCCTTGACAAATATGACGTCACATAGGCAGGGGGGTCCAGCCGTGGCGACGCCTTGGCGCCATCAGTATCACACGACACGTCCGCGAGGCAGGACGTGCAACCGGTCATCCTGTCAGAGTGACGGATTACCCGAGCTCCGTTGAATATAAGCGTCTCCTGTTATCAGCACACACTCTGTGAGGTCTTCCTTCAACCCAGGTGTGGACCAAATAAGAAATTGACGGAATATTGAGCAACAAGTGCTCCGGGACAGGTGCGTTGCAAGAGTGTGGACCGGGCATTGACGTATGTGACGTCCTTGGCAGTTCACTCGTGTAGGAGGCAGCTTTGTGGCCAGGCCATTCCACCATGAGGGAACCTAGTTGACCGACTTGTCAACTAGGTTGGACGTATGATCGACGGTCCTGTCAAGTTTGACAGTAAGACGACAATCCCGTGGAACCTTACGAGTCACCAGCTGTATGCAAGCACGTCGAGAAGTCTTCCTTCATACCTAGTGACATACCTAGACCGACGAGGGAATTGACATTGTAGTGAGCTTCGAGTGCTCTGGAGTCGGGTGCTGTGCAAGTGGAGCTTACGCAGTTTTGTCTGGGACGACTAATAACTTCACAGTGACATTGTAGTGGCGGGGCCAGTTCCACTGGGAGTGCAGTGACAAGGAACTAACTGGGAAACGTACGACTACCGCCGAGACGTAGGCTGGCTGCCGTAGTTGGGAGGAAAGTTAACAGCCGGGAGACCGACTCCAACCCTGCAAAGACATGAAGGAGGGGCACGGACCTGCAGTGAACAGAAGCGGCGAGACGCGATCATGCTGAGACATTGGCTTGTGTTTCTGGAGGGTGTACGAGGCGAGAGCCTGGACCAGGAGCTGCAACTCAACTCTCATCATAGGATAGGTGAAGTAGGTGTTTATATTTACCCTCCCAATTCCCCTTTAGTTAGCTATATAAATATTTGCCAGACTATTTTTCATGTTGTGAGCAAGTCTCACCTGTATCTATGTCACAGAGGGCACAGTGTGCATAGTGGGGCTACCTTACCTTGAGGATACCTTGAGGTGCTTCCGGGGCTTATCGTCCCCGCGGCCCGGTCATCGACCAGGCCTCCTGGTTGCTGGACTGATCAACCAGGCTGTTGGACGCGGCTGCTCGCAGCCTGACGTATGAGTCACAGCCTGGTTGATCAGGTATCCTTTGGAGGTGCTTATCCAGTTCTCTCTTGAACACTGTGAGGGGTTTGCCAGTTATGTCCCTTATGTGTAGTGGAAGCGTGTTGAACAGTCTCGGGCCTCTGATGTTGATAGAGTTCTCTCTCAGAGTACCAGTTGCACCTCTGCTTTTCAACGGGGGTATTCTGCACATCCTGCCATGTCTTCTGGTCTCATGTGATGTTATTTCTGTGTGCAGGTTTGGGACCAGCCCCTCTAATATTTTCCACGTGTAAATTATTATGTATCTCTCCCGCCTGCGCTCAAGGGAATACAGATTTAGGCTCCTTAGTCGGTCCCAATAGTTTAGATGTTTTACCGAGTGGATTCTAGCAGTAAAGGATCTCTGCACGCTCTCCAGGTCTGTGAGGCTATCCCAGAGCTCTCACAGAATTCGTTTACATATATCTATGTGTGGTGTGTGCAAGCACCAGGATTTACTAAAGAATTTGCTGTGACTAGAATTTATTTCCTGTGATCATTATCATATATATTACTAGTGAACCAGTTATTGGTGTTAGGCTATGAGCCCAGTCTTTGTATAAATATTACTATTGATCTCTATGATTTATATATATATATATATATATATATATATATATATATATATATATATATATATATATATATATATATATATATATATATGTCGTACCTAGTAGCCAGAACGCACTTCTCAGCCTACTATGCAAGGCCCGATTTGCCTAATAGGCCAAGTTTTCATGAATTAATTGTTTTTCGACTACCTAACCTACCTAACCTAACCTAACTTTTTCGGCTACCTAACCTAACCTAACCTATAAAGATAGGTTAGGTTAGGTTAGGTAGGGTTGGTTAGGTTCGGTCATATATCTACGTTAATTTTAACTCCAATGAAAAAAAATTGACCTCATACATTATGAAATGGGTAGCTTTATCTTTTCATAAGAAAAAAAATAGAGAAAATATATTAATTCAGGAAATCTTGGCTTATTAGGCAAATCGGGGCTTGCATAGTAGGCCAAAAAGTGAGTTCTGGCTACTAGGTACGACATATATATATATATATATATATATATATATATATATATATATATATATATATATATGCCTGTGTATTGATTAATGATTTATCCATGTATATGCCTGTGTACTGAATAATCTCATATATGTGAAGTGATTACTAGTGATATCGCTTTGTTAGAGGAATTATTAATTCAAAGAACGCTACAGTGATTAATTAAGTGCATTCATCGCAAATATTATCAAGAACAGTGTAGCTTCTTGGTACAATGAAAAATCACTTTGAGTGCAGTGAGAATAAGTTATTGATCGTGAGACCAGTGAGGTGGTGTATCGCGTCCTAATGGAATCATAAATATGTCATGTGAATGGTAATTATAGTGGTTCGCGAAAAGTTAAGGAAACAGGGAGCGCCGGAGAAAAACAAGCAATAATCTTTCTCACGAGAACTAGGGCGCGGATCAGCTGATATATGACAGGTGACGCCAGGGGTTGCCGTGTGTTACCATCCGGTGTGCTCCAGATTATTTGCTGAGGAGAGAGCAGCTGTTATACTTTTTTCTGATGTGTTTATTGATGCATATATATCTCGTTGTTTTTAAGTAAAATACCAAAACTCCTTGGTGTTTATATCATCCCCTCCATATACCCTGTTGACTGCAAAAGATAAAGTAGACAGAGTGACAGAATTAATTACTTGCCTGATACCACACTAATTGACCTTGCTCTTGTCACAATTACACAACACCACTGTGGTGTTACTGGACACCTGAAAACACCAGTTGGCGACCTTTGTAAGTAGTGTAAGAGTCCTTGCCGGGGCGGCACACAGATTGAAGGAACAATCTGTGTCTCCACTCACTCTTCGACCTGAGGCCGGTTGAGAGATCGACTGGGGTACTCTCCCGGGCGTACAGTGGCGCCGAGGGGATCGAGTGAAGACCCGTAGGACTATGGTGAGTAACGGTCATCGTCAGAACAACCGCTTTGAGAGGATTCAGGGATAAAGACCTTGCATACAGTTACTCACCCCCCGCACCGTGAACCCCGACAGGGGACATAAGTTTATTCTGATTTACATGTGATAGTGCCCATCTGTTGATTGATATATAATACTGATAATTACATGAAATATTATTTTAATATACTAGCTTATATTTTACATGTGTAGTTAATTATTCCTGGGGTGATTAATTCTAGTTCTTGCATGTACGAACCATGGGCGTATACTGGTGACAAACCTTTAGATTACAGCGGCTTTTTATGTCCCTAGACCAATATATATTCTTGTTGCTGTTAAGTGTCACGAGTCATAAAGTACGGTTTGTAACATTGATTATGAGGGCCTGTCGCGGGGATATATTGCTCCCACATATATTTAACTTTTGCTAATCTAACCTTGCCTTCCTAGGTACAAGTGTGCTTTAGGAATCTGTGTGTTTTAAGAAAATTGAAGTATGCCATGCCAGAGTCATCCTGTGTAACAAGTAACCTACGTTTCACGATTTTGGACGTAAGTCATCCTATATTTTGTTTGTGCAGTGAGGCCAAGCAAATTTTCAGTGTCGTGACAATTTAAAGTGAAGTGTAGTGCAGTGCCATTCTGTTAATTATTTTAGTCAGTCAAGTGCCAAGTGTTAATTAACCTTTGTAGTAAAAGTGTTATTGTATTATTGTACCCGGATGGATGCTCGCTTGACTGTTTTGTTTGGATGCTCGCTTGACTGTTTTGTTGTTGTCAGACCAGCTGTGTCGTGCCTGTGTACAGGTTAGTTTATGTTCACTCCTAGTAATTTCTATTTGTTCTAGTGTTATTCATGTGTACTTTGCTTATTATATTATATATCTTAAGCACTGTTAGTCTTTATAAGTTTTGTATAATAAATGGCTTGTGTATTGCAGGATGTAACTGTACTGTAATTATTTGTTCAATAAAGCCACACGTCTGGCAATGCTTCTCCTTTACCTCAATTTATTGAACAAATAATTCAGCCAGTGAACATGGAGCGGTTACTGCGGCCCGAGCGGTTTGCTACTGACCCGAACGCCACCAACGCCGCTCAAGAATGGCGTCACTGGCTCAAGACGTTCCAAAACTTCACTCTTGCAGTAGAAGACACCGTGGACAAGCTGTGTCTCTTAATAAACTACGTTGCTCCACGTGTGTTCGACTACATAGCTGACTGCACTACGTATGATGCTGCTGAAAAATCCCTAACAGAACTGTTTGTGAAGCCCAAGAATGAAGTATTCGCAAGGTATGTGCTTGCTACACGGCGCCAAGAACCCGGTGAGTCACTTGATCAGTTTCTTCGGGCTTAAAGTTATTAGCTAAAGATTGCCAGTTCAAAGCAGTGACTGCTGTAGAAGCCAGTGATAACTATGTGAGAGATGCTTTCATTAATGGGCTAGGTTCTGCCACAATAAGGCAGCGCTTACTTGAAAATAGAACTTTAGACTTACAGTCAGCCTTTGACCAGGCTCACACTCTAGAAACGGCACAGAAACTTTCTGCCTCTTATGCTCAGCCAGGGGTTACAAATGCTGCCATGGCACTCTCATTAGACCTGGAGGACTTAGGAGGACAAGAAAGTGCAGAAGAAAAAGTTGACACAGTTTCTGCAGCTACAACTAGTGGTTTTAAGTGCTTCTTTTGCGGTTACACTCGACATCCTCGCAGTCGATGTCCGGCTAGAGAGGCTCTGTGTATGAATTGCAAGAAAAAGGGTCATTATGCTAAGGTCTGCCGATCTCTGAAACAGACTAATAGTGCTTCAAACACCCAACATTCCGCTGCTATGCTTGCTACTTTAGCTGGGACTTCGCCCGCATGCCTCAATAAATCAGTGCTTAGCTCTAAGATCAATGGTATTCCAGTCAGTGCACTGATTGACACTGGTAGCTCTGAGAACTTTATTCATAAGAATATTGCCGACCAGAGTGGGTTACTCGTCTATCCTGACAATGGGGCAGTTTCTATGGCTACTGTATCGTTCTCTTCAAAATTCCTGGGTCAGTGTTCTGTAGACTTAGAATTACAAGGAGAAACTTACCATGGTGTGAATCTCAAAGTGTTACCCGATTTGTGTGCTGATGTGATTTTAGGTCATAACTTTTTACAAAATCATTCTGTGCTTGAGATGGCTTTTGGAGGAGATAGACCTCCTCTTAGAATATGTGGATTAGCTGCCGTCAAAGTTCCGGCTCCATCTCTCTTCAGTAATTTAGCACCAGACTGCAAGCCGATTGCTGTAAAATCCAGACGCTATTCTGAGGCTGACAAGTTGTTTATTAAATCTGAGACCGCTCGGATGCTACGTGAAGAGATAATTAGACCCAGTCATTCTCCATGGAGAGCCCAGGTATTAGTAACTAAAGGAGAACATCACAAGAAAAGAATGGTTGTAGATTATTCACAAACAATCAATCGATTCACGGGGCTGGATGCCTACCCCTTACCACACATAGATGAGATTGTGAATAATGTTGCTAGATTTAAAGTATACAGCACTCTGGACTTGAGAAGTGCTTACCATCAAGTGGGTTTAACAGAGGAAGAAAAACCCTTTACAGCCTTTGAAGCTTGTGGGAAGCTTTTTGAATTTAATCGTATCCCTTTTGGGGTCACTAATGGAGTGGCTAGTTTTCAAAGGGTAATTGATGGCATCCTTGAGAAAGAAGGAGTGGAGGGTACCTTCGCTTACGTTGATGATGTCTGTGTGTGTGGAGAGTCTGAGGAAGACCATGATAAAAATCTGAAACATTTTATGGACGTTGCGAGAAGATATAACCTGACCCTGAATCTTGAAAAGTGTAGTTTTCGACTCAGGTCTATAAAGCTGTTGGGATATCTTATACAAGAAGGAGAAATTAGACCTGACCCGGAACGCCTCGAGCCACTGTTAAAACTTCCACTACCAAGTAACACAGGTTCTTTACGCAGAACAATGGGAATGCTTGCACATTACTCTCGTTGGGTGCTGAGTTTTTCTGAGAAGATCCGTCCTCTCTCTCATGCCAATGATTTTCCCTTATCTGCTGCTGCTGCGAAAGCTTTTGAAGGATTGAAACAAGACATTGCTGAGGCAGTGGTTCGAGCAATCGACCCAACAACTCCTTTCACTGTGGAAACCGATGCTTCAGATCATGCTATTGCCGCTACCCTAACCCAGAATGAACAACCAGTAGCTTTCTTCTCCCGAACACTTTCAAATAGTGAACAAAGGCACTCATCAGTGGAGAAGGAAGCGTATGCCATTGTGGAAGCCCTAAGGAAGTGGCGACACTATCTTATTGGTCGCCATTTTCGGCTTGTGACTGACCAGCGCAGTGTCGCTTTTATGTTTAACTCTAACTCAGCTGGTAAGATTAAAAATGATAAAATTGCTAGATGGCGAGTCGAACTCTCCTGTTACCACTATGACATTGTATATCGCCCAGGTAAAAAGAACATACCAGCTGATGCATTCTCACGTGTATGTGGTGCCACCAGTATGGATGAATTAAAGGAATTGCATGACAATCTGTGTCACCCTGGAGTGTCTCGTATGGCTCATTTTGTCCGATGTCGAAATCTGCCTTATTCTGTGGAGGAAGTGAAGAAGATGACTAATTCTTGCTCTGCATGCTCTGAACTTAAACCTCGGTTTTGCAAGTTTGACTCTGGGCATTTGATTAAAGCTACTCAGCCATTTGAAAGACTCAACATAGATTTTAAAGGACCACTTCCATCACATTCAAGGAATAAATATATCCTTACTGTTGTAGATGAATTCTCTAGATTCCCTTTTGCATTCCCTTGTTCAGATATGACTACTGGTACAGTAATTCAGTGCCTGGTGCAGTTGTTTGCAATCTTTGGTATGCCTGCATATATACACTCTGATAGGGGAACTTCGTTTATGTCGGAGGAGTTGAAAGATTTTCTACTAAAAAAAGGGGTAGCAACTAGCCGTACGACTCCTTACAACCCTAGAGGAAATGGCCAGGCTGAGAAGTACAATGGGATTATTTGGAAGACAGTGCTGCTAGCTCTTAGGACGAGAGGCTTAGATGTATCCCAGTGGGAAGTAGTTCTTCCTGATGCACTCCACTCTATTCGATCACTGTTGTGTACCTCTACAATTGTACACCACATGAACGATTCTTCCAGCATACAAGAAGGTCTACTTCAGGGCGAACACTACCTACGTGGCTTGCTTGCAGAGGCCCTGTCCTCCTAAAACGTCAGGTGCGTCAAAGCAAAAATGATCCTCTAGTTGATGAGGTTGAGGTCGTAGATGTGAATCCGGAATATGCCCATGTCAAGTTCCCGGATGGCAGGATTACTACTGTATCATTAAGACACCTCGCACCCATGGCCACAGAGGGCTGCGAGAGTTTGGACCCCAATCTCAACATTCAACAGCAACACCCCAGCGATTGTGAAAGATGGGGTAAACCCCAACCCGCCTCATCCTGAACGGCCTCATCCTGAACTACCTCATCCTGAACTACCTCATCCTGGACTACTTCGTTCCGAACCACCTAACTTTGAAACACCTAATTGGAAACCTTTCTCTGATGTAACACTCCCTCGAGAAGGTGGTATGCAGAAACCGACTGGAACACTAGAGGCATCAACTTTGCAGGAGTCCCTTCGACGATCTGGAAGGACGCGAAGTACTCCTACTCATCTTCGGGACTATGTTACTTAAAGCTAGAGGGGTGAATGTAGTAAAAGTGTTATTGTATTATTGTACCCGGATGGATGCTCGCTTGACTGTTTTGTTTGGATGCTCGCTTGACTGTTTTT
>WNGS01000788.1:0-11260 GCA_020271785.1 Procambarus virginalis | reverse complement strand
GTATAAAGTAAGATTCATGTGGATCTCCTTCACATGTGGGAATACTGTTGATGAGGTAGTTGGATGACATAGCGGAGAGAGCCATTGAAAAAACTCTTGTTGATGTTGTATGTCAGTTAACCTTGAAACAAATAAAAACAAGAATCAAGATGATCAAAGAGGGTGAAGAAATGATAAAGAGAATCGCAATGGTGGACAGTAGTAACACACTAAGAATTATTCAGTAATAAATACAATTCGTCCTTCACTTATGGTAAAGGAAAGTCTACTTGGAAGGATTTAATTTACATGAGATTTAGATTAGGATACAAATATCTGGCAATACGGTGTTGATGTCAGTGAAAAAGATAAGGAGTGTAAATTATGTAGTATGCCGCCGCCCACACCTTAGAACATTATGTATTAGAGTGTCAACTTATTGATAACTATAGAAATAAGGAAATAAATAGTGTACCACATCAAATTGTTTGGATGTGTGATAATGGTATGATAGACAGTATACTTAGGAGCTACAAGAATTTGCCCCAAGAGTGTAACAATTATATGCTGTGCTTACTATATTAACCTGCAATGTTAAATGGGATTCTTGTAATGTTATTTGTCTATTTGTACTCACTGAATTTGTGCGCCCCTTGAGGGACTTGAAGTAGAGGGGGGGGGGGGGTTAGAAATAGCCTAAGCTACTCTATCCCTTTGAGATGTATTTCTTTTTATTTCAATAAACATACTTGAACTTGAACAAAGTGCATGCATGGCAATGGAGGCCAGTAGTAATCTTAGGACTAGGACAATAATTAGTAAGAGAAATTAGGTAAAATTATTATACTTAACTTTTATATCATCAGTTTAGTAGTAAATCTTCATCATCTTCACTGTCACAAAGCTCCAGGTAGGACTCGGAAACATCAACATCCTCTTCCTGGTATCCAAAAAAACGCTTTGCATCACTCAGCTTGTCAGAACACAACTTTTGCCCTTGCTTCAAAAGAGCCAAGATTCCACTCTTATTTTTGGGTGATAGGTGCTTCTCTTCAATAGTGTACTTGTTAGGATCCTGTAATATAGAAACTATTTAATGGGGTTTAAGACATTTACAAATTTGCCTGAAAATACTAAAGAAATTAAAATAAATAATGAAAGTTTTCGTTAAAAGTTCAAATTTAAAACACACCAGGACAGTATATGAAAACCATGGAATTGTCTACCTGTCAAAGTCATAAATAGCAAGACTTTACTCAAGTACAAAATTCTGCTGGATAAATGTTTATGAAGAACTGAATTGCAACACACATTTAGGCTGTTAGCTTACCTTGCTTAGATATGAAGGGAAAATTCCACATAACAACTCTTTAGTATGTTCGGTTAAAATCTCTCTCTTATTCTTGTAATATGCGAGATACTGTAACATTTCTTGAATAGTATGTTGTTGCTCTTCTCTGGATCTATTCTGAAGCTCCACATCTTCTACTGCCTTCTTTTTTTGAGCAAGGAACACTAATAAAAGAAGAAAATATATTTACTGCAAGTAAACTGTAACTCAATTTAATGTAATTACAGTTTAAGGTACTTGCATTATACATACCATACATAGTTTATTGTGCAGTATCAACCTGTTAAAAACCTACGGATTATGATATTGCACCCACCTATTTTACAAACAGTAGTGATGATATTTTACATAAAAAATAAGTAAAGCTTATCCATTATGCATGCTAAATGTTAGTTATCTTGATAAGGCCGAATTGTAACCCCTGGGTTAATTGGGGAGCCGGTCGGCCGAGCGGACAGCACGCTGGACTTGTGATCCTGTGGTCCTGGGTTCGATCCCAGGCGCCGGCGAGAAACAATGGGCAGAGTTTCTTTCACCCTATGCCCCTGTTACCTAGCAGCAAAATAGGTACCTGGGTGTTAGTCAGCTGTCACGGGCTGCTTCCTGGGGGGTGGAGGCCTGGTCGAGGACCGGGCCGCGGGGACACTAAAAAGCCCCGAAATCACCTCAAGATAACCTTATAAAATAAGATGTAGTTACCTACCATTTTTGCTATGATGAGGCAGTAAATTGTGCCATGGCAGGATACATTCTATTGCATCCTTTTCACTGAGAATTTCAGAGTTTTCACTATTGTAGATTTTTATGAAGCCTTGAAGCTTTTTCCTGTCACACTCATTTTTGTGCCGGAGTGAAGAGCTCATTTTACTGGATGCTGCAAATAAAGCTCTTTGGCTGAAAGTTTTAAAGTTGTTAAAAAAATTTCCTCATCATTTACCTACATAGAAATTATAGAAAAGAGCTAAACAGAAAATGCTTCAGAGTTAACAAGGACAAATAGTAAGCCTACCTGCATCAGTGGCAATCAGATTTTTGCGATGACTGATAGAGTCTGCAACTGCCTCGATAGAATATTTTATGTTCTTCGAGGTTGTTCCAGTGTTTAACTCTAACTCCTCACAAATCATTTGTAGGTCAGATCGCCATTCTTGAATCAATGACTTTTGAGAATCAAGTTTGTCGATATCATTTGAAACTGTTATTTCCGTCTCTCTGGCCTATTTGAAAATATAATAAATTTAATGAACAAATCACATTAACCGTGATGAGTGGTTAGAACCTATGGGCTTGGCATTCCCAGATGCTTGCTCTAGTCGAATGCGCCACAACATGGTCAAAAGAATTGCAACCTAGGGTACTAATGCACCCACAATTCAATTTTTGTTTATTACGCACCCCCAAACCCATTCCATGGGCAGTTGTGCATGCAGTTTCCCATGCACTTGGTTTATGTCCTCCAGTAGTTCTACCTCTGATGGCCCTTTCAATACACATAGAATTCATATTATTGTGATATATCAATACATGGAGAAAGACATTGAAATGGGGGCATCAAAGGCAGAACTACTGAATGACAGAGACAGAGTTCATGGGGAATTGTATGAAACCTGGTTTGGCTTCAGTGGAAGCCTTGGGATCCTTGTGGGTGCAGTAGCACTCCAAGTTGCAATTCATTTGACCATGTCGTGGCGTAGTGGACTAGAGCATGCATCTGAGAACACTCAGTGCATGGGGTTCAAACCATCATCACAGTTCCTGTGATATATCACGATACTGTGATTTCTCTGTGTACACATTTGATATTACTTCGAATCATACATTTAGGTTAATTAAATTAAATACTATATACTTTATACAAATTAACCTTATTGTTATATTGAAAAAGTTCAAGCAGTTAATTCAAGGAAATAGTAGCTAATTTATAATGGAAAATATATGTAGTACATGATCTGAACACATAACTAACCTATAAATGCATTATAATACCTTTCACATATAAATGCATTATAATAAGTTTCAAAATAAGTACAAATAAATAAAATAAATATATATTATTTTAATACCTTTCTGAGTCGAGTAACTAATGAACGAGCAAGTCAATGAATTTTCCGATGGTTCCAAAAGACTGCACCCTCTGTTCTTTCTTCTGTTCTTCCTGAGAAAAATATTTATAGCAATTAATGAACATCTTGAAGAGCATAGATTAATAACAGTTTCATAACATAGCTTTACTCACCAAGACCAACTCAAGTTTGACAAATATGTTTTCATTCTTTTATTGATTTTTTGAGGGAGTTGATATTTATTGAATACTGAATACAAATCGCATTATGCTGAATACAGGGCTGGTAAAAAAAAATCTAAAACTTGATCAGATGAACCATATAAACAAATACCAGCTTTCAGCATGTTTTTAGTTGTAGAGTTGTATCGTGAGAGGTATGCAAACACTTGCTCTGCCTCTTCCCCTAGAGTCAGGCCACCTCCTTCTTGCCACCACTCTCCATACACATAGAATATGGAGGGTGGTGGCCCTCCACCCTCCTTTAACATAAAAGTATACAGTAAAAAAAATTCAAATTACTCTACAAAAATTAAAAGCCTCCTACTATATTAAATGATACTATATCATTAATCTTAAACAATCAGAAATCTTAAAAATTTTTACACAAACTGTACTTATTAAATTTAATGTAATGTATATATTACATTAATTTTAATTAGTATACATAAATGTATACATTAGTATACATAAATGTAATGTTATATTTTTATTTACCTGACAATAACAAGCATGTCCTTTTGCATGTAGGACAACAGGTCCTTTTGCATGTAGGTACAACAGGTTCTGGTAACAAAGAAAAGGAAGACAGTTTGGCAAAATGAGTTTTATGGAAAAGAATTTCAGACTTAATATTTCATCGTTTCTTTGATTGTACAAAATATTGACATTATTCTCTAGACAATGACTGAGAAATTCACAGAAAAGAAGCAATCAGATGATTAAATCAATCTATGAAACCAAGTGTCAGGTTTAAACTTTAAGACTTCTCCAAATGTTGTAATGACTGACATGAAACATGTATTCATTTTATTTTGTTATACCAAGATAATCGTAGCTCTAGACTGGGATTGGGAAGTAGAAGCAATCTCGGAACAAAGTACTGAATTTAGACAGGTATCGTATACTTACTCCAGTGAAGGATATTTCCTTCAGGGCACACAGTTTGTGTCGGGTCTAATGGCTCATAAAAGCCATTTTTCCAATATAATCTGCGGTGGAAAGGCATGAGAAAATGTTGCATTTGATCACAAATGTGACACAAAAATGCAAAACAGTCTTCACATTTGATGCTTGCCTCACAATTTGTACATTGTACACAAACTTTACCTAATGAAAAAAGGGGTATTTATTTATACTAATTTTAAATACTGTATACCTAACATTTTAAACAATCTGAAGTCTAAATGTATTAATAGATTGTCATTAATTTGCATATGATGCTTATTATACAGTATAACCTTAATGAACACAGCAATATTTAATTTACCTTTATCTGGAACACCCAACTCAGACAATGTCCAATCGAACAGCATTGCCCTGCATTCTCCCCAATTAATCTCTACATTTTTTGTTCTTTTTTGCCAGTCAGAAACACTTGGCTGAGAATCTTGAATTTGTTCAAGTTCTGCAGCAAGTACTTTGAAATTTGGGATTACAAATTATTAAGAAAAATTTGTAAGTGAAAGGAATGATTAGTATAATATGTTAAACAAAATTTCATAGGCATTAAGCACAAGTTTTGTACATAATATTTATGATGTGTGTCCATTAAATAAACCCTCAGTTAAATACCAACAAATAATGTTGGGGCATACCAACATCAAATGATTCCAAAGTTTCTTCACCAGCTGCCAAATAACTTTGAGTGTACGTTCTGCCACTAGTAGAATAGCCCGCATTTTGAATGTGTGGTGGTGAAAGTATAGCAGGCAGAATGTCTGGGTGGCACGTTTGAAGATTTAAGCATGGTACATAATTGCAAAATATACAAGTATTAATATTTTCAGACAAATCTCAAGATATTACTATAACTAACCTTATGTTACCAAGTTGTTCAGTGTTATAGTAATTTAATCTCCATATTTGTCTAGCATACACTTACAAATGGGCCAAAAAAAGAGCAACAAAAATTATTGGAAAGTACACAAATAACAGCTGTAGAAATATTGTTAAAAAAATAATAATAGAAGATTACCATCAGATTGGGGAGCAGCTGGTCTTTGTTTTGAATCAATATGTGATACACCCTGTATCTTATCTTTTTTCCGTTTCTTGTTTGTCACCTTTATTGAGTTTGGTTCCTCCACGTTTAAGAGTCTCTTCAAGTACTCATTTTTTTGTATCATTGCAGCACGTGCTTTCTGGTACTCACGTTCAAGATGTTCTCTAGTCATCACTGCTATTCTCCGATGAAATACTGAAGAGAAAATAATAAATAAACCAAAACCAGATTCGGTTACAAGTATTTCTGGGAATTCTTATTATCTGCTGCTGTAGATTCCAGTTTATGTAATCATTCTATCGACATCATAGGGGCAAAATGTATTGTTAAAAGTAAGGATTGTGTTGAACGAAACGTGATCGAGTCCGTTCTGATGAAACATTGTAACAATAGCCTTAATGTGAGCCACGGTATGTACAAGCTGGATCCCTATTTAAGCCTCAATATAGCACGTCAAAACAATATTGCATCTGTTTAACACGTATGGCACTTGGAGATATTAATAGGAGCTGCCTCGTATGGGCCAATAGGCCTTCTGCAGTTACCTTCTTGTAATTCCTTTCCTTCACTTATTCTTGGTGGTCAGGTGATCTGCCCAGGCGGATATAAAGGCTTGATCAGCAATATTGTCTTAGCTTCATTCTACTTTGCTCTGATGAAGGCGAATTAGCCGAAAACGCGTTAAGCATTCTCTATTTTTCACATGTGGCTATTCTGCATACTTGGATCAGTGTTTTTGTGATCATTGTCACAAATATATATATATATATATATATATATATATATATATATATATATATATATATATATATATATATATATATATATATATATATGCAACAATGATCACAAAAACACTGATCCAAGTATGCAGAATAGCCACATGTGAAAAATAGAGAATGCTTAACGCGTTTTCGGCTAATTCGCCTTCATCAGAGCAAAGTAGAATGAAGCTAAGACAATATTGCTGATCAAGCCTTTATATCCGCCTGGGCAGATCACCTGACCACCAAGAATAAGTGAAGGAAAGGAATTATATATGCAATTGACGATCACTAAACACTGATCATTTGTATGCGGAAAAACCACAAAGAATTGGAGAAAGGGGGTGAACGTTTCGGCTTGTCAAGGCCTTTGTCAACACCAGACTGACTGAGGACAGGAGAGAGAAGATTGGTTAACAGAGATCCTGCTGAAAAAGTGATCGCACATTTTAACAAAACTCTCAAAACTTTGTGCAAAGGCGATAAAGAATTGATTTCTAGGCTAACAAGTCGATCTCCCTCTCTACCTTTTATGTATGGTCTTATAAAAACCCATAAACCTCATAATCCAGTTAGACCGATTATTAGTTCAGTTGGTTCGGCGGCTTATAAACTTTCTAAGTGATTGGTTAAAGTTTTGTCCCCTATCGTTGGTACTATTTCTAACTCGCACTTAACTAACAATGTAGACTTAATTATTAAGCTATCCACACTAAATTTGAATTTTGACTTTAAACTAGTAAGTTTCGACATGACTGCTTTATTCACTAAAGTACCTGTTGATGATTTGCTAGAATACCTACGTGAGGAACTGCCTAAATATAATTTGAGCTTGCAGACCAATAATGTGTTGGAACTTATCAAATTATGTATAAAAGACAATTATTTCAGTTTCAATGGAAAATTTTTCAAACAAACATTTGGTATGGCTATGGGCAATCCCCTTTCCCCAGTTTTGAGCAATTTGTATATGGAGTTCTTCGAAACAAAGATCTTATCCAGGATTATCCCCTCTAATGTAGTCTGGTTTAGGTATGTCGACGATATTTTGTGCTTATGGCCGAGTGACCAAGACCAAATTGTTTTTCTTAATGAACTTAATTCTTTGGTACCTTCAATAAAATTCACATACGAAAATGAGGAGAATGGTACTCTTCCATTTTTGGACTTTATGATTCATAGAGTCAATAGAAGGTTCAAATTTAATGTGTATAGAAAACCTACCAACGTGGGGTCGTTTGTTCATTATTATTCGAATCATCATAGTAAAGTTAAACAGGCAGTATTTTCAGGAATGTTTCTTCGAGCTTTGAGGGTATGCAGCCCTGAGTTTTTTGATGAAGAGATAGCTAAAATATGTGAAATTGGGAAAAGTTTACAGTACCCTAAGATGTTTTTGGATTGTTCGTTTGGGAATGCTAAACGTACGTTTTATAATAATGTCTCCAAAGCGAAAACAGAAAATAGAAACTCATTGGTGGTACCTTATGCGATGGGATTTGAGAATCTTTCCCCAGTTTTTAAGACCCTTAATATCAATTTGGTGTTCACTAATAATACGATCAAGTCTAATTTAATAAAAAACTCCCCTGGTACAGCAGGTTGTGTGTATTCGATTCCCTGCAATGATTGTGAGTCTGTGTACCTTGGACAAACAGGAAAATCCTTACAATTGCGTATGTCCCAACATGCTAATAGTATAAGAACTGCCCAAACGTCTAATGCTTTGTATCTACACACAAGTTTGTGTGATCACACTATTAATTGGATGGGGCTAAAAGCATTGCCAATTGCAATGGCTTTGTGGAACGGAATTTAATCGAGTCTGCGCTAATTAGTCAATGTCCAAATCTTCTCAATGTTAGTACTGGTATGTACAACTTGACCCAGTTTTAAGTTACATATTACACAACAGTTTAAGAAAAAAACTCTTAAATTGAGGCATACAATGTTCTCATTACAATTGTATATTCATTTATTGTGTGTTCATGAGGCTTTTCCTTAATCTTTCATCCTTAATTCTCTGACCGCTTAATCCTCTTTGACTTTCCTGTTTCTGGTAATCCTTTCCTAGGGATGGGTTGGTCAGGTCTAGGTGCTGACCTGTATCTTCTCTCTCCTGTCCTCAGTCAGTCTGTGTTGACAAAGGCCTTGAAAAGCCGAAACGTTCACCCCCCTTTCTCCATTTCTTTGTGGTTTTTCCGCATATATATATTATTCACACATGTCCTTTGAATAAATCATTTATGATAATATCTCGAGATATATCCTAATATACATATATGATATCTATATATATATATATAATATATATATATATATATCATATACATAAATATATTGTACATAGTTTATTCAAACAGGAATGTGTTACACAAAGAAACATAAGAGTAGTGCTACAATTATAGGAACAAAAGTTACACAATCTATAAAGCATATTTACGCCAAAGCGTTTCGGGTGACAGTCGTCTGTACCCAGCCTGATATATTTTACATTATAAAAATGCATCGACAAGAGGTTGCACTAACCACGAATGGAAAATTGGGGTTCGCACATCTCCCCTCCCCACCTCTGCCTTAGCAACAATCAGCCACTACCGTTAGTAGGTACAATATCCAATAACCCCCTCAATTATATATATATGATATAGTATATAGTATACTATATCTATCATCTATATATGTATATCTATCAATATATATAATATATATAATATAGTGGTGTATACTGGCAGAAGGTTTTCTTTTTAACATGTCTCATTGAATATGGACCGCATATTCTGTATTTACTACTTTTCTGATTTAGGCTTTCTATCCCTCTAACTATTTTTGTAGCATCAGGGCTTAGCTGAGAACAGGGCGTTCTCACAAACTCGATTTTCGTAATTGTCTGGGCTGAAGAAACAGATGTGGACTTATCCTAGTCAGAATGTATTACACTGTATAAACCATATTGACACCGACGTTTTCGAAACCCTCCTATGGTGCATTTTTCAAGGTGACGGAAATGTAGGCACCAATGTTGGTTGCATGTATAGTCACCCGCACTGGGTCCAGGTGATAACTCCACATCCAAAAAAGGTGCTGAAAACATAGGGAGGTGACATACGGGGATAAATGGGGTGATGAACAACATATAGGTAACCGCAGAGGCCTATTGGCCCATATCGAGGGCAGCTGGCATACGAAGGCATAGTATATGTATATATATATATATAGTAATCTGAAAACATCACACCCCTGGATAAGTGACTCGAGCCCTAACTCCCAGAGGCAACGCAACCGGTATGTACAGGGGATGCCTAAACCACTTGACCAGTCAGACGGACATAAGAGAATAGTGATAGCCTGAGCTATATGAACCGACTCTCCCGCACGGCACCTGATTGTTATCTTGGGCATAGGCATTTTATCAAGTCACACATCATGTTTTGGGGCAACACGTGCAGAACACACATGCAAACAAGCCTAGAAGGGGCCCCAGGACCTAGATCACAACATGAAAGAAACCTCACACCCCAGAAGTGACCGTAACCCATACTCCCAGGAGCTAACGCAAACTGGTATGTACAGGGATGCGCTTCTAAAAACACACTTGACCCATCACGACCGGGGACATAAGGAAGTGATAGCCTGACCGCTATATGGACCACTTCCCCGCCGGCACCCTGGATGGTATTTCTTGGGCATAGGTGCATTTTATCAAATCACCTCATATTTTTTGGTGGCAACACGTGCGGAAAACAAATACAAACAAGACTGAGTGGTCGTCCGCGGGCAGGCTAGAATACAAACTGACAACCCTCCAGCACCCAGCAGAGCTACATCTGAACCCATACTCCCAGGAGCAATCACGCAACTGGCTATGTAAAGGAGATGCGCTTACAACCACTTGGACCATACACGACCCGGAACATAAGGAACGTGATAGCCTGAGCTATTGATGAACCCCAATCCCCCGACCGGCACCTGGATGGTTATTCATGGGCATAGCATTTTATCCAAATCACCCTCATGCTTTTGGGGCAACACGTCGGAGGTAACAGCAAATTGCCAAACAAGCCCTGAATAGGTCCCCGAGGAGACTAGATACCAACTGGAAAACATTACACCCCCCTAAAGTGACTCGCAACACACATACATGCCCGAAGGAGCAACGCAACTGGTATGTACAGCTGACTGCCCTTTAAACCACTTGACCATCACGACCCGGACATAAGGAATGATAGCCTGAGCTATATAAAACACTTCCCCAGTCCCGGGCCGGCACCCTGGATGGTTTAATCTGGGGCACATAGCATTTTATCACAAATAACCTACATTTTTTTGGTGGCAACACTGTGAGGAACACAAATGCAAATCAAGCCTGAATGGTCCCCAGGACTAGGAACAACAGAAAACCGTTCACACCCCGAGAAAGTGGACCTCCGAACCCATACTCCACAGGGAGCAAACGCAACTGGTCTGTACAGGTGATGCCTTAACTCACGTTGAACATCACGACCGGGCCGATATCAGGAAGTGATAGCCACTGAGATATATGAACACTCCCCGCCGGTCACCTGGGATGGTACAGCTTGAGGCATGAGCATTTATGCAAATCACCTCATTTTTTGTGGGCAACCACGTGAGGGAACACAAATGCAAACAAGCCTGATGGTCCCCAGGGACTAGATACAACTGAAAACTCACACCCCAGAAGTGACTCGAACCCATACTCCCAGGAGCAACGCAACTGGTATGTCAGGGATGCCTTAAACCACTGTTGACCATCACGGACCGGGACTAAGGAGTTAGCCTGACTACAGACCCTGTCCCCGCCTCTGATGTTATCTTGGCCATATTCATTTATCATATCACCGCATTTGGTGCCACGACTG
>WNGS01000786.1:171081-186033 GCA_020271785.1 Procambarus virginalis | reverse complement strand
CACAGGGGAGGGAGCTGGTGAAGGCCACAGGGGAGGGGGCTAGTGCAGGCCACAGGGGAGGGGGCTGATGCAGGCCACAGGGGAGGGGGCTAGTGCAGGCCACAGGAGAGGGAGCTGGTGCAGGCCACAGGGGAGGGGGCTAGTGCAGGCCACAGGGGAGGGGGCTGGAACAGGCCACAGGGGAGGGAGCTGATGCAGGCCACAGGAGAGGGAGCTGGTGCAGGCCACAGTGGAGGGGGCTGGTGCAGGCCACAGCGCGAGGGGCTGATGCAGGCCACAGAGGAGGGGCTGGTGCAGGCCAGGGGAGGGTGCTGTGCAAACTAAAGGTAGGGGGATGGTGCATGCACAGGGTGCGGAGATGGTGAGGGCCACAGGGGAGGGGGCTGATGCAGGCCACAGGGGAGGGGCTGGTGCAGGCCACAGGGGAGTGAGCTGGTGCAGGCCACAGGGGAGGGCGCTGTCAGGCAAAGGGGAGGGATATGGTGCAGGCACAGGGGAGGGGGGCTGGGGCAGGCCACAGGGGAGGCGAAGATGTGCAGGCCCAGGGGAGGGGGTGGTGCAGGCGACAGGGGCGGGGGTGGGCAGGCAGGGGAGGGAAATGGTGCGGCACAGGGGCGGGGCGGTGCAGGCCACAGGGGAGGGAGCGGGTGCGGGAGAGAGGGAGGGAGCTGGTGGAGGCCACGGGGAGGGAGATGTGCCGGCCACATCGGGAATGGAGCTGTGCAGGCTACACAGGGGAGGGGCGGTGCAGGCTACACAGTGGAGGGGAGGGGCAGGCTAGGGCGAGGGAGGCTGGTGCAGACACAGGGGGGGCTGAGAACACAGGCCACAGTGGAGGGAGCTGGTGCAGGCAAGGGGGGGGGGGGTAAGGGGAGCTGGTGAGGCACAGGGGAGGGAGATGGTGCAGGCCACAGGGGATGGGCTGTGAAGGCCACAGGGGAGGGAGCTGGTACAGGCCACAGGGGAGGGAGCTGATGCAGGCCACAGGGGAGGGAGCTGGTCGAGGCCACAGGGGAGGGAAGCTGGGAAGGTACAGAGAGAGGGGGCTGTTGTCAGCCACATGGGAGGGGGCGGCTGGTGCAGGCCACAGGGGGGGAGGGGAGCGGCAACAGGGGGGAGGGAGCTATACATAGCGGCACAGCATAAGACATAGGGCATAGCACATACATAGGGGCAGAGCATCATACATAGTGGCAGAACATCATACATAGTGGCAGAGCTTCATAAATAGGCAGAGCTTTCATACATAGTGCAGAGACCATTCCTAGTGGCGATCTTCCTACATAGTGGCAGACTAATTACATAGTGGCAGAGATCATACATATTGGAGAGCTTCATACATAGTGGCAGAGCATTATACATAGTGGCAGAGCATTATACATAGTGGCAGAGCATTATACATAGTGGCAGAGCATTATACATAGTGGCAGAGCATTATACATAGTGGCAGAGCTTCATACATTGTGGCAGAGCATCATACATATTGGTAGAGCTTTATACATAGTGGCAGACCGCCATACATAGTGGCAGAGCTTAATACATAGTGGCAGAGCTTCATATATTGTGGCAGAGCATCATACATAGTGGCCGAGCTTCATACATAGTGGCAGAGCTTCATACATATTGGCAGAGCTTCATACATAGCGGCAGAGCTTTATACATAGGAGCAGATATATACATAGGCAGAGCATCATACATTATGGCAGAGCATCTACATCAGGGCAGAGCTTCATACATAGTGGCAAAGCATCATACATAGTGGCAGAGCTTAATACTATGCAGAGCTTCATACATAGTGGCAGAGCTTAATACATAGTGGCAGAGCTTCATATATTGTGGCAGAGCATCATACATATTGGCAGAGCTTCATACATAGTGGCAGAGCTTCATATATAGTGGCAGACATCATATATAGTGGAGAGCATCATACATAGTGGCAGAGTTCATCATAGTGGCGATAGAAAGGGACGCTACAGGGCAGAGCATCATACATGTAGAGAACAAAAGAGAGCATCATACATAGTGGCAGAGCTTCATAATAGTGGCAGAGCATCATACTTAGTGGCAGAGCTAATCATCATAGTGGCAGAGCATATACATAGTGGCAGAGCTCATATATAGGGCAGAGCTTCATACATAGTGGCAAAGCATCATACATATTGGAGAGCTTATACATAGTGGCAGAGCATTCATACATAGTGGCAGAGCATCATACTTAGTGGCAGAGCACATAAATAGTGGCAGAGCATCTATATAGTGGCAGAGATCATACATAGTGGCAGAGCATATAATAGTGGCAGAGCATTCATACATAGTGGCAGAGCATCATACATAGTGGCAGAGCATCATACAGTAAGCTTTTTGTGCAGGAGCATCATACATAGTGGCAGAACTTCATACATAGTGGCAAAGCATCATACATAGTGGCAGAGCATTATACATAGTGGCAGAGCATCATAACATACGTGCAGAGATCTTGGCAGAGCTTCATACATAGTGGCAGAGCATCATACATAGTGGCAGAGACTTCATACATAGTGGGCAGAGCATCATACATAGTGGCAGAGCATCATACATAGTGGCAAGCTCATACATAGTGGGCAGAGCTCATATATAGGGGCAGACGTCCATCATGGCGAGCATCATACATAGTGGCAGAACTTCATGCATAGTGGCAGAGCATCATACATAGTGGCAGAAGCTTCATACATAGTGGCAAGAGCATCATACATAGTGGCAGAGCATTCATACATAGGGGCAGAGCTTCATATATAGTGGCAGAGCCATTCATCAAGTGGCAGAGCATCATACATAGTGGCAGAGCTATACAGTACTAACTAGTGGCAGAGCTTCATATTAGTGGCAGAGCATCATACATAGTGGCCAGAGCATCATACATAGTGGCAGAGCTTCATACATAGTGGCAGAGCATCATACATAGTGGCAGAGCTCATAATAGTGGCAGAGCTTCATACATAGGGTCATAAGGTGACGTGTTGCAGAGGAATTGATGCGAGACAATGCAGAGGGCGGGAGGAGGACGAGGAGGAGGACGAGGAGGAGACGAGTGGAAGAGAAGGGGAAGAGGAGGTGGAAGAGGGAGGAAGCGAG
The DNA here is from genome assembly GCA_020271785.1 of Procambarus virginalis. Classification (NCBI taxonomy): domain Eukaryota; kingdom Metazoa; phylum Arthropoda; class Malacostraca; order Decapoda; family Cambaridae; genus Procambarus; species Procambarus virginalis. The sequence goes on along the minus strand of WNGS01000786.1, from coordinate 182,922 downwards.
GATCACCTGCTGTCTCTGATCGAGTGAAAGAGGATACAAAACCACCAACTTAAAATCATCCAGCTTGAGTGTGTTATTTGTTAGTGAAGTTGAACAGTAAATCAGGTTCCGAATTGGATGACTCGCCCAGGGCTGGTCGGGGACAGGGAGGCCTCGGGGCCGGCAGGGGACACATCCACGGCCACCCTGGGACCCGTCACACACCCACAAGATGTCACCGGTAAAACTCCCACGCAAATTTGCCGGGAGAAGGACGTCAATACCCAGAGTAAGGCGCACAGGGGAGGGCCGGATGGTCCTGTTGACATTTACGTGGGGTGAAGCAGGAGGCTGTTGGGACCTTCTCTTGTTCCTTGGGTCAGACCTGTCCTCTCTGGTGTCCTCCAAACCCAGTGTCCATACTGGGTGTTCCTCCCACCCAGTGTCATACTGGTGTCCTCCCACCCCCAGTGTACCATTACTGGGGTCCTACACACCCCAGTGTACCATACTGATGTCCTCCCACCACATAGTGTCCATACTGGTGTCCTCCCACCCCAGTGTCCATACTGGTGTCCTCCACCACCAGTGTCCTAACTGGTGTCCTCCCACCCCAATGCATACACTGGTGATCCTCCCACCCCCAGTGTCCATACCTGGTGTCCTCCACACCAGTGCCCATTACTGGTGTCCTCCCCCCACTCCAGTGTTTTCCCATACTGGTGTCCTCACCACCACAGTGTCCATACTGGTGTCCTCCCACACCAGTGACCATACTGGTGTCCTCCACCCCGGCCATACTGGTGTCATCCACCCACCAGTGTCCATAATGGTGTCCTCCCACCACCAGTACCATACTGGTGTACTCCCACACAGTGCACATACTTTGTCACCGCCTGGTCCTCCCACCCCAGTGCACCATACTGGTGTCCTCCCTCACCAGTGTACCATACTGGTGTCCTCCCACCCCAGTGTCCATACTGAATGCTCCCCCCATGACATACTTGTCTCCACCCAGTGTCCATACTGGTTGTCCTCCCACCACCCAGTGTCACATACTGCGTGTCCTCCCACCCAGTGTCCATACTGGTGTCCTCCCACCACCAGTGTTCATACTCGTTCCTCCACCCAGTGACCATACTCGTGTCCCCCCACAGCCTCATGTGCTCCCCATGACCATACTGGTGTCCTCGCACCACCAGTGTCCATACTTGTGTCCTCCCCCACCAGTGTCCATACTGGAGCTTACGGTGCCCTGTGTCCCCCACCACCAGTGACCACACTGGTGTCCTACACCACCCAGTGTCATACTGGTGTCTCCCACAGACCAGTGTCCATACGGTGCGCCCCAGTGTACATGTGGTTCTCAACACATGACTAATGGTCCCCCAGTGTCCATACTGGTGTCTCCCACCACCAGTGACATACTGGTGTCCTCCCACACAGTGTCCATACTGGTGTCCTCCCACCCATTGACCTACTGGTGTCACTCCCAACCCCAGTGTCCATACTGGTGTCCTCCCACACCGTCCGGCGGTTCCTAACCCGTTGACCATACTGGGTTTTTCCCCCTCCCACCATCAGTGTACCATACTGGTGTCCTCCCACCCCAGTGGGACCGCCTGGTGTCCTCCACCCCCAGTGACATACTGGTGTCATCCCACCACCAGTGTCACTACTGTGTTCCCCCCAGTCCTCGTCCTCACCCCCAGTGTCCATACTGGTTCCTCCCACACCAGTGACCCATACTGGTGTATCCTCCCAACATCCAGTGTCCATATGGTGTCCTCCACTCACCAGTGCCATACTGGTGTCCCCAAACCTGTCCGTCTGTACTCCACACCAGTGTCCATACTGGTGTCCTCACCCCAGTGGATCCACTACTGGTGTCTACCTTGCATTGTGTCTCCCACCCACCAGTGTCCATACTGGTTGTCTCACACCCCAGTGACCATACTGGTGTCCTCCCACCACCAGTGCCAACTATTTGTCTCCCACCCCAGTGTACCAACTGTGCGTACTCCCACCCAGTGACATACTGGTGTCCTCCCACCACAGTGTCCATACTGGGTCTCACCACCCCCAGTGTCCATACTGGTGTTCCTCCACCCTGTCCAAGTGTACTCATCAGTCTCGTGTCCTTCCCACCCCAGTGACCATACTGGGTCTCCCACCACCAGTGTTCTACACCATAAACTGGTGTCTCCCACCCCCAGTGTCCATACTGGTGTCATCCCACAACCCAGTGTCCATACTTGGTGTCCACCCACCACCAGTGTCCAACTGTGTCCTCCCACCCACCAGGTCCATACTGGTGTCCTCCCATCCCCAGTGTCCAACTGGTGTCACTCCCACCCAGTGTCCATACGGGTGTTACACCACAGTGTACATACTGGGTCCTCCCACCACCAGTGTACATACTGGTGTCTCACAACACAGTGAACATACTGGTGTCCTTCCACCCCAATGACCATACTGGTGACCTCCCATCACCAGTGTCCATAATGGGTCCTCCCACCACCAGTGCCTATACTGGGTCCTACCACCAAGGGACCATACTGGTGTCCTCCCACACAGGACATTAGTGATGTCCTCCTACACAGTGTCAATATGGTGTCCTCCCATCACAGTGTCCATACTGGTGTCCTACCACACCATTGTCATACTGTTGTCTTCATCACCAGTTCTCTACTAGTTCCTCTCACACAGTGTCCATATGGTGTCCCTCACACCAGGGACTATAACTGGTGTCTACACCACAGAGTGACCCATACGGTGTCCTCCATCACAGTGCCATACTGGTGTCCCTCCACAACCAGTGTCCATATGATGCCTTCCACACCAGTTGACATACTGGTGTCCTCCCACCCCCAGGTCTATGGTTGTCTTCCACCCAGTACCATAATGGTTTCTCCCACCCCCAGTGACCATAATGGTGTCTCCACCCAGTGTCATACCGTGTCCTTCCCCACAGGACATACTTGTGTCTCCACACAGTGCCTACTTGTGTCCTCCAATCCAGGTACCTACTGGTGTCCCCACACCAGTGACCATTATGGTGTCCTCCCACCCCCAGTTGCCATAAGGTGTCCTCCCACACCCGTGACCATACTGGTGTCCTCCCACCCCCAGTTGCCATACTGGGTGTCTATCACACCATAGTGGCCATAATGGTGTCCTCCCAACAGTGACCATACTGGTGTCCTCCCACCACAGTGACCATACTGGGTCCTCCCACCCAGTGTCCATACGGTGTCTTCCACCCCAGTGTAATACTGGTGTTCATTTACACCCCAGTGACCTGACTGGTGTCCTACACCCAGTGTACACTTTGGTGTCCTCCCACCCATGACCATACGGTGTTTCCCCTTTTTTTTTTCACCCCCTTTTCTTTTTCCCCCCCCACCAGTGTCCATACCGGTGTCCACCCACCACCAGTAACCATACCGGTGTCCTCCCACTCCCAGTGTCCATTATGGTGTCCTCACCCCAGTGGACCGATCTGGTGTCCTCCCACCCCCAGTTTCCATACCGGTGTCCTCACCCCCTGTGTCCATACTTGTGTCCTCCCAACCCAGTGTCCATACTGGTGATCTCCCACCCACAGTGTCCATATTGGTGTCCTCCAAACCACAGTGCCCATACTGGTTCTCCATCTACAGTGTCATATGGGGTTTCCAATCACCAGGTCCATACTGGTGTCCTCCATCACAGTGACATATGGTGTCCTCCCACCCCATTGCCATATGGTGTCCTCCCACCCCCCAGTGTCCATATTTGTGTCCTCCCACCCCCAGGGTCAATACAGGTGCATTCGACACCCAGTGACATTACGGGTGTCCTCCCATAACCAGTGACCATAATTGTGTCCTCCCACCCCAGGGACCAGACTGTGTCTTCTCAACCACCAAGGGTCCATACTGGTGGTCCTCCCACCACCAGTGTACATACTGGAGTCCTTCCACCCCAGTTACCATACTGGTTCCTACCACCACCATTGACCTATGGTGTTGGGAGGAGACAAGTATGGTCACTGGTGGTGGAAGGACACCGGTATGGACACTAGGGGTGGTGGGAGGGACAACAGTATGGACCCCTGGGGTGGGAGACCACCAGTATGGTCACTGGGGGTGGGGGACAACAGTATGGTCCACTGGTTGAGGAGAGGACACCAGTATGGTCACTGTGTGGAAGGGACACATGTATGGCCTGGTGGTGGGAGGACCCCAGTATGGACACTGGGGTGTGGGAGGACCCCAGTATGGCACTGGGGGTGGGAGGACACCAGTATGGTCATGGTGATGGGAGGGACACCAGTATGGACACTGGTATTGGGAAAACCAGTATGGACACTGGGAGGGAGAACACAAGTATGGGGCATGGTGGTGGAGACACGAGTATGGAAACTGGGAGTGGGAGGACACCAGCATGGACACCGGTGGTGGGAGGACACAGTAGGACAATGGGGGTGAGAAAGAAGGACACCAGTCTGGACAATGGGGGTGGGAGGACACCAGTAGGTCACTGGGGGTGAGAGAGGACACCAGTAGGACACGGGTTGGTGAGGACACCGTATGGTAACTGGGGTTGGGAGGACAACCAGTTATGGACACTGGGGTGGGAGTACAACAGTATGGTCACTGGGGTGGGGTACACCAGGTGGACACTGGGTGGTAGGACACCTAGGTAAGGTCACCTGGGGTGGAAGGCACAGTATGGGACAATGGGGTGAAGGACCACCCGTTGGACACTGGGGGTTGGAGGACACCAGTTGCTGGTCATGGTGGTGGGAGGACACAGTATGGTCACGGTGGTGGGGGGACACCGGTATGGACACTAGGGGTGGGAGGGCACACCGGTATGGACACGGGTGGTGGGAGGACACAAGTATGGTCAGGGGGGTGGGAGGACACCAGTAGACACTGGGGGTGGGAGGGAAACAGTAGGTTCCTGGTGGTTGGTAGGACACCTTATGGACACGGGAGGGGAGGACACAAGTATGGTCATTGGTGGTGGGAGGACACAAGTATGGTCTCTGGGGGTGGGAGGACACAAATATGGACACTGGGGGTGGGAGGACACCAGTATGGCAATGGGGGTGGGAGGACACCAGTATTGACACTGGGGTGGAAGGACAACAGTATGGACACTAGGGGTTTTGGTGGGGGACCACCAGTTGGTCCATGGTGGTGGAGGACATCAGTATGGACAACTGGTGGTGGGGAGGACACCAGTATGGGCAATGTGATGGGAGGCACCAGTATGGTCACTGGGGTGTAGGACACCCAGGATAGTCACTGGTGGTGGGAGGACAAAGTATGGACACTGGGGTGAGAGGACACCAGTAATGACACTGGTGATGGAAGGGGGGGGGGGGGGGGGGGGGGGGGGGGGGGGGGGGGGAAAACCCAAAACACCCAGTATGGACATGGTGGTGGGAGGGAACCAGTATGGACACACCTGGTGATGGGAGGGACCCCAGTATGGACCAAATGGTGGTAGGAGGACATCAGGTGTTCACTGGTGAGGGAGGACACAGGTGGGTCACTGTGGGGTGGGAGGACACCAGTATAGTCAAGGTGGTGGGAGGACACCAGTATGGACACTGCGTGATGGGAGACACCAGTAGGACACTGGTGGTGGGAGGACACCAGTATGGACACTGGTGGTGGGGGACACCGTATGGGACACTGGTGGTGGGGAGGACACAGATGGACACTGGTGGTGGGAGGACACCAGTATGGACACTGGTGTTGGGAGGACACCGTGGGGTTACACTGGAGATGGGGAAGGACACCAGTATGGACCCTGGTGCTGGAGGACACCAGTCTACACTGTGGGTGGCGGACACCAGTATGGACACTGGGTGGTGGGCGGACACCAGTATGGACCTGGGGGTGGGAGGACACCTGTATGGTCACTGTACTGGTGGGAGGACACTGGTGTTGGAGGACACCCGTGGTGACTGGGGTGGGAGGACACCAGTATGGACACTGGTGATGGGAGGAAACCAGTATGGACACTAGGGGGGAGGACATCAGTATGGACACTGGGGTGGGAGGACACCAGTATGGACACTGGTGGTGGGAGGACACCAAGAGGTCACTGGGGGTGGGAGGCACCAGTATGGAACACGGGGGTGGGAGGACACAAGTATGGACAATGGGTGGGAGGATACCAGTATGGTCACTGGGGGGCGGGAGGACACCAGTATGGACACTGGGGGTGGGAGGACACCAGTATGGTCACTGGGGGTGGGAGGACACCAGTATGGACACTGGTGGTGGGAGGACACCGTATGGACACTGGGGGTGGGAGGACACCAGTATGGTCACTGGGGTGGGAGGACACCAGTATGGACACTGGTGGTGGGAGGACACCAGTATGGTCACTGGGGGTGGGAGGACACCAGTATGGACACTGGGGGTGGGAGGACACCAGTATGGACACTGGGGTGGGAGGACCAGTATGGACACTGGGGTGGGAGGACACCAGTATGGACACTGGTGGTGGGAGGACACCAGTATGGACACTGGGGTGGGAGGACACCAGTATGGTCACTGGTGGGGAGGACACCAGTATGGACACTGGGTGGGAGGACACCAGTATGGTCACTGGTGGTGGGAGGACACCAGTATGGACACTGGTGGTGGGAGGACACCAGTATGGTCACTGGTGGTGGGAGGACACCAGTATGGTCACTGGGGTGGGAGGACACCAGTATGGACACTGGTGGTGGGAGGACACCAGTATGGACACTGGTGGTGGGAGGACACCAGTATGGACACTGGTGGTGGGAGGACACCAGTATGGACACTGGTGGTGGGAGGACACCAGTATGGACACTGGTGGTGGGAGGACACCAGTATGGACACTGGTGGGAGGACACCAGTATGGACACTGGGGTGGGAGGACACCAGTATGGACACTGGGGTGGGAGGACACCAGTATGGACACTGGGGTGGGAGGACACCAGTATGGACACTGGGGTGGGAGGACACCAGTATGGACACTGGGGGTGGGAGGACACCAGTATGGACACTGGTGGTGGGAGGACACCAGTATGGACACTGGGTGGGAGGACACCAGTATGGACACTGGTGGTGGGAGGACACCAGTATGGACACTGGGGTGGGAGGACACCAGTATGGTCACTGGGGGTGGGAGGACACCAGTATGGTCACTGGGTGGGAGGACACCAGTATGGACACTGGTGGTGGGAGGACACCAGTATGGTCACTGGGGTGGGAGGACACCAGTATGGACACTGGTGGTGGGAGGACACCAGTATGGACACTGGGGTGGGAGGACACCAGTATGGACACTGGGGTGGGAGGACACCAGTATGGACACTGGGGTGGGAGGACACCAGTATGGACACTGGGGTGGGAGGACACCAGTATGGACACTGGTGGTGGGAGGACACCAGTATGGACACTGGGGGTGGGAGGACACCAGTATGAACACTGGTGGTGGGAGGACACCAGTATGGACACTGGGGTGGGAGGACACCAGTATGGACACTGTGGTTGGAGGACACCAGAGAGGACAGGTCTGACATACAAGGAACAAGAGAAGGTCCCAACAGCCTCCTGCTTCACCCCACGTAAATGTCAACAGGACCATCCGGCCCTCCCCTGTGCGCCTTACTCTGGGTATTGATGTCCTTCTCCCGCTGCAAATTTGCGTGGGAGTTTTACCGGTGACATTTGTGGGTGTGTGACGGGTCCCAGGGTGGCCGGTGGTGTCCCCTGCCGGCCCCGAGGCCTTCCTGTCCCCGACCAGCCCTGGGCGAGTCATACAATTCGGAACCTGATTTACTGTTCAACTTCACTAACAAACAACACACACTCAAGCTGGATGAGTTTTAAGTTGAGGGTTTTGTATCCTCTTTTACTCGATCAGAGACAGCAGGTGATCCTCGCTTCCTCCTCTTCCACCTCCTCTTCCTCCTTCTCCTCCTCCTCGTCCTCCTCCTCGTCCTCCTCCTCGCCCTCTGCATTGTCTCGCATCATTCCTCTGCAACACGTCACCCTTATGACCCTATGTATGAAGCTCTGCCACTATATATGAAGCTCTGCCACTATGTATGATGCTCTGCCACTATGTATGAAGCTCTGCCACTATGTATGATGCTCTGCCACTATGTATGATGCTCTGCCACTATATATGAAGCTCTGCCACTATGTATGATGCTCTGCCACTATGTATGAAGCTCTGCCACTATGTATGATGCTCTGCCACTATGTATGATGCTCTGCCACTATATATGAAGCTCTGCCACTATGTATGATGCTCTGCCACTATGTATGATGCTCTGCCACTATATATGAAGCTCTGCCACTATGTATGATGCTCTGCCACTATATATGAAGCTCTGCCACTATGTATGATGCTCTGCCACTATGTATGAAGCTCTGCCACTATATATGAAGCTCTGCCACTATGTATGATGCTCTGCCACTATGTATGATGCTCTGCCACTATATATGAAGCTCTGCCACTATGTATGATGCTCTGCCACTATGTATGAAGCTCTGCCACTATATATGAAGCTCTGCCACTATGTATGATGCTCTGCCACTATGTATGATGCTCTGCCCTATGTATGATGCTCTGCCACTATGTATGATGCTCTGCCACTAAGTATGAAGCTCTGCCACTATGTATGATGCTCTGCCACTATATATGAAGCTCTGCCACTATGTATGAAGCTCTGCCACTATGTATGATGCTCTGCCACTATGTATGATGCTCTGCCACTATGTATGATGCTCTGCCACTATGTATGATGCTCTGCCACTATGTATGATGCTCTGCCACTATGTATGATGCTCTGCCACTAAGTATGAAGCTCTGCCACTATGTATGATACTCTGCCACTATATATGAAGCTCTGCCACTATGTATGAAGCTCTGCCACTATGTATGAAGCTCTGCCACTATATATGAAGCTCTGCCACTATGTATGATGCTCTGCCACTATATATGAAGCTCTGCCACTATGTATGATGCTCTGCCACTATATATGAAGCTCTGCCACTATGTATGATGCTCTGCCACTATGTATGATGCTCTGCCACTATGTATGATGCTCTGCCACTATGTATGATGCTCTGCCCTATGTATGATGCTCTGCCACTATGTATGAAGCTCTGCCACTATGTATGATGCTCTTCCACTATATATGAAGCTCTGCCACTATATATGAAGCTCTGCCACTATGTATGATGCTCTTCCACTATATATGAAGCTCTGCCACAATATATGAAGCTCTGCCACTATGTATGAAGCTCTGCCACTATGTATGAAGCTCTGCCACTATGTATGAAGCTCTGCCACTATGTATGATGCTCTGCCACTATGTATGAAGCTCTGCCACTATGTATGATGCTCTGCCACTATGTATGATGCTCTGCCACTATGTATGATACTCTGCCCCTATGTATGATACTCTGCCACTATGTATGAAGCTCTGCCACTATGTATGATGCTCTGCCACTATGTATGAAGCTCTGCCACTATGTATGATGCTCTGCCACAATATATGAAGCTCTGCCACTATGTATGTTGCTCTGCCACAATATATGAAGCTCTGCCACTATGTATGTTGCTCTGCCACTATGTATGATGCTCTGCCACTATGTATGAAGCTCTGCCACTATGTATGAAGCTCTGCCACTATGTATGAAGCTCTGCCACTATGTATGAAGCTCTGCCACTATGTATGAAGCTCTGCCACTATGTATGATGCTCTGCCACTATGTATGAAGCTCTGCCACTATGTATGAAGCTCTGCCACTATGTATGATGCTCTGCCACTATGTATGAAGCTCTGCCACTATGTATGAAGCTCTGCCACTATGTATGAAGCTCTGCCACTATGTATGAAGCTCTGCCACTATGTATGAAGCTCTGCCACTATGTATGAAGCTCTGCCACTATGTATGATGCTCTGCCACTATGTATGATGCTCTGCCCCTATGTATGATGCTGTGCCTCTATGTATAAAGCTCCCTCCCCTGTGGCCTGCACCAGCTCCCTCCCCTGTGGCCTGCACCAGCCCCCTCCCATGTGGCCTGCACCAGCCCCCTCTCCTGTAGCCTGCACCAGCTCCCTCCCCTGTGGCCTGCACCAGCTCCCTCCCCTGTGGCCTGCACCAGTTCCCTCCCCTGTGGCTTGCACCAGCTCCCTCCCCTGTGGCCTGCACCAGCCCCTCCCCTGTGGCCTGCACCAGCTCCCTCCCCTGTGGCCTGCACCAGCTCCCTCCCCTGTGGCCTGCACCAGCTCCCTCCCCTGTGGCCTGTTCCAGCCCCCTCCCCTGTGGCCTGCACCAGCCCCCTCCCCTGAGGCCTGCACCAGCTCCCTCCCCTGTGGCCTGCACCAGCCCCTCCCCTGTGGCCTGCACCAGCTCCCTCCCCTGTGGCCTGCACCAGCTCCCTCCCCTGTGGCCTGCACCAGCTCCCTCCCCTGTGGCCTGCACCAGCTCCCTCCCCTGTGGCCTGCACCAGCCCCCTCCCCTGTGGCCTGCACCAGTTCCCTCCCCTGTGGCCTGCACCAGCCCCCTCCCCTGTCGCCTGCACCAGCCCCCTCCCCTGTGGCCTGCACCAGCTCTCTCCCCTGTGGCCTGCACCAGCCCCCCTCCCCTGTGGCCTGCACCAGATCCCTCCCCTGTGGCCTGCACCAGCCCCCTCCCCTGTGGCCTGCACCAGCTCACTCCCCTGTGGCCTGCACCAGCCCCCTCCCCTGTGGCCTGCATCAGCCCCCTCCCCTGTGGCCCGCACCAGCTCCCACCCTGTGGCCTGCACCAGCCCCTCCCCTGTAGTTTGCACCAGCCCCCTCCCCTGTGGCCTGCACCAGCCCCTCCTCTGTGGCCTGCATCAGCCCCTCCGCTGTGGCCTGCACCAGCCCCCTCCCCTGTGGCCTGCACCAGCTCCCTCTCCTGTGGCCTGCACTAGCCCCTCCCCGGTGGCCTGCACCAGCCCCCTCCCCTGTGGCCTGCACCAGCCCCTTCCCCTGTGGCCTGCACCAGCTCCCTCTCCTGTGGCCTGCACCAGCCCCCTCCCCTGTGGCCTGCACCAGCCCCTCCCCTGTGGCCTGCACCAGCTCCCTCTCCTGTGACCTGCACCAGCCCCATCCCCTGTGGCCTGCACCAGCCCCCTCCCCTGTGGCCTGCACCAGCCCCCTCCCCTGTGGCCTGCACCAGGTCCCTCCCCTGTTGTCTGCACCAGCTTCCTCCCCTGTGGCCTGCACCAGCCCCCTCCCCTGTGGCCTGCACCACCTCCCTCCCCTGTGGCCTGCACCAGCTCCCTTCCCTGTGGCCTGCACCAGCTCCCTCCCCTGTGGCCTGCACCAGCTCCATCCCCTGTGGCCTGCACCAGCTCCCTCCCCTGTGGCCTGCACCAGCTCCCTCCCCTGTGGCCTGCACCAGCTCCCTCCCCTGTGGCCTGCACCAGCTCCCTCCCCTGTGGCCTGCACCAGCTCCCTCCCCTGTGGCCTGCACCAGCTCCCTCCCCTGTGGCCTGCACCAGCTCCCTCCCCTGTGGCCTGCGCCAGCTCCCTCCCTTGTGGCCTGCACCTGCTCCCTCCCTGTTGCCTGCACCAGCTCCCTCCCCTGTGGCCTGCACCAGCTCCCTCCCCTGTGGCCTGCACCAAGAGCTCTACCACCCATCAAGTCGCACGTAATCTCCTCTTGATGCATCAAACCAATGTCAGAAAGATTTGGTCTGCGTGTCAACACTTGTCCTCTCTACTGGAGGTTATCGTGATCCTCTCTTGTTTATTGTTGGACTTGTATTGATCATGCTGTTGGGGTGTTGGTGTGTGTGTTTGGTGTTGGTGGGTGTTGTGTGTGTGTGTGTG
>WNGS01000786.1:115768-130399 GCA_020271785.1 Procambarus virginalis | reverse complement strand
ACTGGTGGTGGGAGGACACCAGTATGGTCACTGGTGGTGGGAGGACACCAGTATGGTCACTGGTGGTGGGAGGACACCAGTATGGTCACTGGTGTGGGAGGACACCAGTATGGTCACTGGTGGTGGGAGGACACCAGTATGGACACTGGTGGTGGGAGGACACCAGTATGGTCACTGGTGGTGGGAGGACACCAGTATGGTCACTGGGGGTGGGAGGACACCAGTATGGTCACTGGTGGTGGGAGGACACCAGTATGGTCACTGGTGGTGGGAGGACACCAGTATGGTCACTGGTGGTGGGAGGACACCAGTATGGTCACTGGTGGTGGGAGGACACCAGTATGGTCACTGGTGGTGGGAGGACACCAGTATGTCACTGGTGGTGGGAGGACACCAGTATGGTCACTGGTGTGGGAGGACACCAGTATGGTCACTGGGGTGGGAGGACACCAGTATGGTCACTGGTGGTGGGGACACCAGTATGGACACTGGGGTGGGAGGACACCAGTATGGTCACTGGTGGTGGGAGGACACCAGTATGGTCACTGGTGGTGGGAGGACACCAGTATGGTCACTGGGGTGGGAGGACACCAGTATGGTCACTGGTGGTGGGAGGACACCAGTATGGTCACTGGTGGTGGGAGGACACCAGTATGGTCACTGGTGGTGGGAGGACACCAGTATGGTCACTGGTGGTGGGAGGACACCAGTATGGTCACTGGGGGTGGGAGGACACCAGTATGGTCACTGGTGGGAGGACACCAGTATGGTCACTGGGGGTGGGAGGACACCAGTATGGTCACTGGTGGTGGGAGGACACCAGTATGGTCACTGGTGGTGGGAGGACACCAGTATGGTCACTGGTGGTGGGAGGACACCAGTATGGTCACTGGTGGTGGAGGACACCAGTATGGTCACTGGTGGTGGGAGGACACCAGTATGGTCACTGGTGGTGGGAGGACACCAGTATGGTCACTGGTGGTGGGAGGACACCAGTATGGTCACTGGTGGTGGGAGGACACCAGTATGGTCACTGGTGGTGGGAGGACACCAGTATGGTCACTGGGGGTGGGAGGACACCAGTATGGACACTGGGGGTGGGAGGACACCAGTATGGTCACTGGGGTGGGAGGACACCAGTATGGTCACTGGTGGTGGGAGGACACCAGTATGGTCACTGGTGGTGGGAGGACACCAGTATGGTCACTGGTGGTGGGAGGACACCAGTATGGTCACTGGTGGTGGGAGGACACCAGTATGGTCACTGGTGGTGGGAGGACACCAGTATGGTCACTGGTGGTGGGAGGACACCAGTATGGTCACTGGTGGTGGGAGGACACCAGTATGGTCACTGGTGGTGGGAGGACACCAGTATGGTCACTGGTGGTGGGAGGACACCAGTATGGTCACTGGTGGTGGGAGGACACCAGTATGGTCACTGGTGGTGGGAGGACACCAGTATGGTCACTGGTGGTGGGAGGACACCAGTATGGTCACTGGGGGTGGGAGGACACCAGTATGGTCACTGGGGGTGGGAGGACACCAGTATGGTCACTGGGGGTGGGAGGACACCAGTATGGTCACTGGGGTGGGAGGACACCAGTATGGTCACTGGTGGTGGGAGGACACCAGTATGGTCACTGGTGGTGGGAGGACACCAGTATGGTCACTGGTGGTGGGAGGACACCAGTATGGTCACTGGTGGTGGGAGGACACCAGTATGGTCACTGGTGGTGGGAGGACACCAGTATGGTCACTGGTGGTGGGAGGACACCAGTATGGTCACTGGTGGTGGGAGGACACCAGTATGGTCACTGGTGGTGGGAGGACACCAGTATGGTCACTGGGGGTGGGAGGACACCAGTATGGTCACTGGGGGTGGGAGGACACCAGTATGGTCACTGGGGGGGGAGGACACCAGTATGGTCACTGGGGTGGGAGGACACCAGTATGGTCACTGGTGGTGGGAGGACACCAGTATGGTCACTGGTGGTGGGAGGACACCAGTATGGTCACTGGTGGTGGGAGGACACCAGTATGGTCACTGGTGGTGGGAGGACACCAGTATGGTCACTGGTGGTGGGAGGACACCAGTATGGTCACTGGGGGTGGGAGGACACCAGTATGGTCACTGGGGTGGGAGGACACCAGTATGGTCACTGGGGTGGGAGGACACCAGTATGGTCACTGGTGGTGGGAGGACACCAGTATGGTCACTGGTGGTGGGAGGACACCAGTATGGTCACTGGTGGTGGGAGGACACCAGTATGTCACTGGTGGTGGGAGGACACCAGTATGGTCACTGGTGGTGGGAGGACACCAGTATGGTCACTGGTGTGGGAGGACACCAGTATGGTCACTGGTGGTGGGAGGACACCAGTATGGTCACTGGTGGTGGGAGGACACCAGTATGGTCACTGGTGGTGGGAGGACACCAGTATGGTCACTGGGGGTGGGAGGACACCAGTATGGTCACTGGTGGTGGGAGACACCAGTATGGACACTGGGGTGGGAGGACACCAGTATGGTCACTGGTGGTGGGAGGACACCAGTATGGTCACTGGGGTGGTGGAGGACACCAGTATGGACACTGGGGTGGGAGGACACCAGTATGGTCACTGGGGGTGGGAGGACACCAGTATGGTCANACACGGTCACATACCCCTCCCCTTAAAATAAGAGTCATGTCTGGTTAGTGCATGCGGGACAACGCATCTGCGACTACGTTGTCCTTTCCACTGAAAATCTTGGCTTCCAGCCAGTATTGCAGCCGCCAATGTGTGACACTCCTCTTGTGTCTGCAGACCGTCTTCAAGGTCATCCTTGGCGTCCACTGCGTATCTACTATGGACCGAGGGCTCCACACCTCGTGTCCGTTCACCAGCTGGAACTGTGAGAATCTTATGGTTCTGCCACTACTTGACGAACGACCAACAAAACGGGTCCACCGTCTCTTCCCATTCGTCTTCCTGCCTGTGCAGAACATTCTCAGAGCTGTCTCCGAGGTGGAGTGGACTCTTCTGATCGCCCCCTTCGACTGCGATCGGTAGGGCGACGACCGAATCTGCATCACTCCCCAATTCGTCGCTGTTCATCTGAAACACTCAGACCGGAATATATTTCCACTGTCAGCCTGATTTTCCCTGGGCCTCCTCACCCAAGAGAAAGATGTTGTAGTGTCCCAGCCACTTCTCTCGACGTTGAACGTCGCATCGCGGTCACCCCTAGGCGACCCGCAGAGTCAACAGCGTGCAACGGACTCAACACTGCCGCTCTGCACTTGGCTGGCAACGCTACTTGCCTCTCGTACCTAGAGAGGCTTTTCCGACCTCCATCCTTACAGGTTTACACTGTCTTACTAATATGCCTTCTTGCCTGTTAAAGTGAGTAGCTTTTTCGGGACCAACACGTCCTCCTTTGACCTTACAAATCAACTTGGGGGATTCTGCCTGCTGCACCTCCTCGAGACGAGTGCGGTCCACCCCGAGAGCACTGGCGAGGGTCACCTGTACCTCACCATCTGGGCTGCCTTCGCCCTCCACTCGCTCTCCGGGTTCCATGACGGGGTGATCCATTCCCAGGCCATCAGACGTCTCCTCGTCGGCCTTATCAGATCCACGCTCTCCTCGTCCGTCGCACTGCCTCGGAGTTACAACACAGACAGGGAACGCCTCCATGGCGATTCCTTTCTCGTCCCCGCGGGCGTCGAACACTTCGCCTTTCTTCTCTAAGTGCTCCAAGCACTCCTCGACCTTCACGAGGTTCGGGAGGACACGTCCTCCACATGCGTCATTTCCCAAAATGACCTGCGCCTCCATTCTTGGCATCGTCGCACAGACCCCCACTACTAGGGTTTGGCATCCATAATCCGAACTTAGGGTTACCTAAGTATACACAGGTATTCTCGTGACCCTCAGGGAACAGGGTTCTGCTCACCAGGGTAAATTCCGCCCCAGTGTCTCTTAGCATCATTACCGGAATGGGGTCTGCGTCCCCCACCCTTACAGTTCCCTCACGCACGAATGGGTTAGCCTCCTTCTTCCTAAGTACGGGTCCATCCCGCACTCCTTCGGCTAACTGTTTCTCTACCCATACAAAAGCAACGTAACCCCGCTGCTTAGGACGTCTACATTCGCGCGCCATGTGTCCCATTAACCCGCAGTTATAACAGCGGATCCTTCTTCTCCCGCGGACTTCTCTTGCGCCTTCCAAAGACTCATGCTCAGCATCTCCGGCCGTAACGATAACAAGATCTCTTGAACTCTCCCTCGGTGACTTCTTCGGCGGTTCCACAGCACTCTTCTGTCCTCTGCTGTCTCCATTCGAGGGGTAGGACTTGGGAGAACTCGGTCCCGTCCTCCATCCGTCCGACCTTCTATTCTTCCTCCCATAACTAGAGAATACGGGCGGTCGGTGCTGTCCCTCTCGACGCGGACATAAGGCTTCTTCTAGCATGTCTGCTCGATCGGCCGCGGCTCTCGGGTCCTTGATGTCCGCCTCCTTTACTCTCGCCCTAATCTCGGGATAGAGCACGGACATGAACTTTTCCATGACCATTAGCCTCTTGATCTGTTCAGCTGATCTTGCTCCTTCTGACTCCAGCCATTTCAAGAATTTCCGTTCCATGTCCCTCGCCGTCTCCGCATACGATTTTCCTGGCGATCGGGTACATTCTCTGAATCTCTTTCTGTAGCACTCCGGCGTCAGCTTGAACGAATGGAGCACGGCCCTTTTTACTGCATCATAGTTGGTACATTCCTGGAGGTCGAGCATATTGTAAGCTTCACGAGCTTCACCAGTGAGCCTTCCCTGAACTAGCTCCGCCCACTCTGCCCTTGGCCACTTCTTCAATGTAGCGACCCTTTCGAAATGCTCGAAGAAGCCCTCAGCCTCATTAGGCACGAAGACGGGCAAATCCCTCTCTCTCACTCGGCGGTCTTCCTGCTGTTGTGGTGGGGCAGTTGGAACTAGTCCCAGCTCAGCTCGCTTCAGCTCAATCTCCTTGTTCGCTTCAACCTCCTGCAGCTTCGTCCTAGCTTCTAGTTCCTCTCGTTTCAGCTGTGTGTCTCGTTCTTCTCGTTGCTGCTGTGCCTCTCGTTCTTCTCGTTGCTGCTGTGCCTCTCGTTCTTCTCGTTGCTGCTGTGCTTCTCTTTCTTCTCTGCGCAGCTGTGCTTCTCGCTCTGCTTCCTCGCGCCTCAGCTGTGCTTCTCTTTCTTCCCTGCGCTGCTGTGCTTCCAGCTGCAGCCTCATTATTTCCAGCTTGACACTGCGCCTGCTGCCACTGGATCCCCGGCTGCTGCCACCGATACTCAAGTTCTCTCCCACACTAGCAGGTGTCTGTGGCCGTTCCTCTCCTAAGGCTTCATCACGTGCCTTGAGCTGTGCCATGATCTCGAGTCTTCTTTCTCCCACTTTGGAAGCTCTCAACTTGATCCCAAAGTGGTCGGCGATCGTTTGCAGCTGTGCCCTAGTGCACTCCTCCAGTACTTGCTCGTCTCTCGTGTCGATAAAACTGGATACTTTATCATCCTCCATCTTGTGACTGCGAGTGAAAACTTAGGCCTGATATCTAATACCACAATTACAACCTTGATCTTGCTAGTAATCCTGGCGAGGTCGCCAATGTCGGGGTGTTCACGGTTCTTGTGGGTTTGGGGTTAACCCTTTAACTGCGTTGCCTCCAAATATGACACCCCCGTGGTGCGCAGGAAATAAATTCTCTGGAAAATTTTTTTTTCTTTTTAAAGTGTCAAAAACCCTTCCCTCAGTATGGGTATGTAAAAAAAAAGTCGTAATTGTACTTACTTTGGCTGCTATGGGGTCCGTAAGTTGGGGCGTGACGTCATGATTCCCCTTGCGCCCGTGCTGTAAGCTCCCGGGGCGGGTGGGGCGGTCGGGGCGGGGCGCGCGAGTTGCCGCGAATATATTTTCGTTCATTTTTTTCGCACAGTTCCAAATACATTTTATTTGTTTTTACGTACTAATCCTATGTATAGTGAACACGTACACTATATTATGGCAGTAAAACAACCGTACTGTCCGAAGACACTGTGTTACGTGCATGACACTTGTGTACACATATGCTGCACATATTTACTATGTATCATGCTAATTTATGTATACATATAATCTATTTACACACTACACACTGTCACACACTATATACATTCACCATCAACACACTCAGAACACCTCGAGTGAGAGCAGCCACACCCAGCCAGTCTCCCTCACTCCAACATCTTACTCGCCAACATTGCTCCTCCCACCATACTGTTATAGTTCTTATTACACATGTTCTATATACCTATCTACATGTTTTATTTACCAGAACTATGCAAGTAAGCCGGTATTGTGTCCAAACAGTACAGTGGCCACCATACACTGCATGAAAAATCACACAGCAGACAGCAGACGACGCTACGATTACGTCACCTCCCTCACCAAAATAGCTCCTCTCAACATTCTCCTGTTACTGTTCTTACACTATATACACACACTATATATACCCATGTACATATGTGTTGCCCATAGCGAACCACTAAGCTATTATGGTGAGCAAAACAAGAGTGGCAGCCACACACACACAATGAGGCTACCTCAATTCTCGCCCTCCCTCCCTCACCAAACTTTCCTCCTTCCACAATACTACGCACAACGCTAATTATAACCACAATCCTGCTATTATCACAATCCTGGTCACTAATTCCTGTAAATAAATAATTGACCACACGTTTATTTTGAAAAGGAACCTAAGAAATCATTTGAAAATTCCTAGATGGACGAAATAATGCTGTGGTGCTGTGAACATCGTGAACAGCATTGAATCACTGATAATTGAACATTGTACCCAGTCATTATCACACTCAGGCTC
Organism: Procambarus virginalis; assembly: GCA_020271785.1. Taxonomy (NCBI): domain Eukaryota; kingdom Metazoa; phylum Arthropoda; class Malacostraca; order Decapoda; family Cambaridae; genus Procambarus; species Procambarus virginalis. The sequence goes on along the minus strand of WNGS01000786.1, from coordinate 123,528 downwards.
TTCTATAACACTATCATGGCTAAATGATACAAGTTATATATATATTTTGACATTATTAGGCGATGCTGTGGTCACACGCTGAACAGCAGTGCTGTGCGCTCATGCTGCGAGCGCCAGCCTTGGTTGCTCACACACTACTGAGGCTCCACACCCGGGAATGTGGACCACGATTTTTTTTAAAGATGGCGTCTGTTTACAAGAGCCCTGAGGAAGCTGATGTGAACCCCGTGTAGCCGCGGGAGATTTGAATGGAACGTGAAAAATACAAATACCCGGAGGCGCGTTGCGCAAACCAGACGCGAGCCTGCAGGCGCGTTGCGCAGTTAAAGGGTTAAGGGTTAAAGCAACGGTAGACTGGATCTCCTCTCGAGGTGGTTGCTCTGACAATAACCCTTACTCACCGTCGTTCTACGGGTCTTCCCTCGATCCTCTAGGCTCCACTGCACGCCCAGGAGAGTACCCCAGTCGATTTCACAACTGGCCTTAAGTTGTAAGATGAGTGGAGACACAGATTATTCCCTCAATCTGTGGCCCGCCCCGGCACAGAACAATCACACAGCCTTCAAGGTCGCCAACTGGTGTTTTTAGGTGTACAGTAACACTGCAGTGGTGAGGTGTAATTGTGGTAAGACAAATTTCGACTAGTTTGGTCTCAGGCAAGTAATTACTTCTGTCACTCTTCTATTTCCTTTTGGCGGTCACAAGATAAATGGCGAGGATGATATCAAACACCAAAGAGTTTTGGTATTTTACTTAAAAAACAACGAGAAACATGTGCATCAATAAACATATCAGGATCAATGTATAACAGCTGCTCAATCCGCAGCAAATAATTTGAAACGCACCGATATGGCAACACCCGACAACGCCACGCGTCATCTGTCAGATATCAGCTGATCGGGGCCCTGGCGACCGTGAGAAAGGCTAGTACTTGTTTTATAATTCTGTCACGATCCCCGTTTATTTAACATTTCGCAAAACACTGTATTTAACATTCACATGACATACTTATGATTCCACTGGGTTTGGAACATACACCACTTCACTGGCCTCACGATCAATACCTTATTCACACTGCACTCACAGTGACTTTTCACCGTACCAAAAGATTACTCTATTCTTAATAATATTTACTGTGAAGGCATTTACTTGATCACTGAACTGTTCTTTAAACCTATACTTCCTCTTAAAGAGATATCACTGGCAATCACTTCGCATATATGAGATTATTCATTGCACAGGCATGTCATAGATAAATCATTGATCGAATCACAGGCATATATATATATATATATAATCAAGGAGATCAATACACAGGCATTTATATCAATAAATCATGGAGATCAATACACGGGCATTTATATCAATAAATCATGGAGATCAATACATGGGCATTTATATCAATAAATCATGGAGATCAACACACAGGCCTTTATATAAAGTTTGGGCTCATTTAGCCTAGTACCAATAACTGGCTTACTACTGATATATATAATGATAATAATCACAGGAAATGAATAATAGTCACAGTAAATTCCTTAATGAATCCTGGTGCTTGCACACACCCACAGATAGATATATATGTAAACTCATACTGTGAGTACTCTGGGTAGCCTCACCACACACTGTACTCTCTGTGACTTAGACTCAGGTGAGACTTGCTCACGACATATAAAATATTCTGACAAGTATATATATAGCTAACTAAAGGGGAAATGGGAGGGTAACTGTAAACACCTACTTCACCTATCCTAGGATGACAGATGGGTTGTAGCTCCTGGTCCAGGCTCTCGCCTCGTACACCCTCCAGAAACACAAGCCAACGCCTTAGGATTTTCGCGTCTCGCAGCTTTCTGTACACTGCAGGTCCGTGCTTCTCCTCCAGTTCGTTGCAGGGTTGAAGTCGGTCTCCTGGCCGTCAACTTTCCTCCCAACTACGGCAGCCAGCCTACGTCTCGGCGGTCGTCGTACGTTTCCCAATTAGTCCTTGTCACTGTACTCCCAGAGGATCTGCCTCTCACCACTACGATGTCACTGTGAAGTTATCAGCCGTCCCAGACGATACTGCTTAAGCTCCACACGCACAGCACCCCGACTTCAGAGCACTTGAAGCTCACTACACTGTCAATTCCCTCGTCGTCTAGGTATTTGGGAAGACTTCTCGACGTGCTTGCATCCAACTGTTAACTCGTAGGGTTCCACAAAGGTAAGGTTACTGTCAAACTTGACAGGATCGTCGATCACACGTTCAACCTAGTTGACAAAAGCGGTCAACTCGGTTCGCTCCCGGTAGAATGGCCCAGCCACTAAACTGTCTCCTATTCTGGTGAACTGTCAAGGACGTTGCCCACGTCGATGCCCGGCCCACTTCTTGCAACGCACCTGTCCCTGAGCACTTGTTGCTCAATATTCTGTCAATTCCTTATCTGAGCCACATCTGGGTTGCAGGAAGACCTCATAGAGTGCGCGCTAACAACAGGAGACGCTTATATCCACCGGAGCTCGGTAATCCGTCACTCAGACAGGATGACCGATCGCACGTCCTGCCTCTCGGACGCGTCGTGTGAGACTGATGGCGCGAAAGCGCCACTACGGCTGGACTCCCCCTGCCTATGTGACGTCACATTTTCCAAAGTAGGTTTTCATTGGCTCCCAGTGCCACGTCGCTGACGGTGACCAATCTGGCGACACTGACGTCACACAGTTTTGGCTGGAGAACAGACTCGCCAGCGCCATTTTGGCTTCCTAAAGGGCCTATCCCACAGGCCAAAATATTCTTCTTTCACGAATTTCTCGGCTCATCGAGAATACTACTCTCTCCCACATATGTTCAACTGATGCCTGCAACGTAGAGAACGCTCGGGAATAGTGGACATGACTCTTACAGCAGGCGTTGGAGAATTAGAAGGGGGGGAACACTGTCACACATGCTTGGGCCGCATACTCCAGGATTGGTCTTACATACGTGGTATATAAGGTTCTGAATGATTCCTATATGTATTTACTATATTTTTACCAGTTAGGTAAGAAGGGGGATTATTGTGTGCATTACAGTTCACAAGTGTTTCTACTAAATTTACAAACAGTAACTCCTGCGATGAAGTGACTTATATCGTTATATCCATTTAGGAACCCAAAGGTTTAGACTTTGTCATTAGCCAGTGTAGTTGGAATAGTTTGTGTGAGGGCAAGTGGTAGTTCACTGACTTGTGCTTATTGATGTTCACGCTCAGGGGTTTACCCCCCCCCCCCTCTGTGTATCATCACCACCCATCCGTATAACAATCACAAGTTTCAAATTAAATAATTTTTATGACACTTTTGTGACACATTAGCATATAATAAGGAATCTACAGCCCGGGATTTTCCAAAACGTATTTAGTTTTCCTAATACAAACAGTCAAAGTTCCCCCCCTCAAAAAAAAAATTATGCAAATATATCATGTTTTATTGCTATTATAAAATCAATAAATGAACTTAGGAAAAAATGCTGGCTCTTGATTTTAGATACATAAACTTTACATATAAGGTGTAAGTTTCATGTAAATTGAGTAATCAATGGAAGAGTTATACGAAGATTTATGTAACCTGAAAAAAATAAGTAAAAAGTAAAGTCTAAGGTGATGCCATCTGTGGCTGAGGTTGACATCAACCAATTTCCTCCAAAATTGACACCGTTACAGATAGGCTTACGTGCAGTCAGGTGTATAAGTTTCATGCAAATCGTCCGATAAACAAATAAGGAAAAAAATTAACTTAATTTTTTTTTAATAATCCAATTTAATTTGTTGTTTAATATATGCTATTGTGATAGCTGAGAGTCATAGACATGATTTCAGTTGACACTTGTGTTTGATAATCGTTTTTGACAATTTTGGAAAATTTTTGAAACATAATTCAATATTTTTTCTCCCTTCCTATTTATGCTACTGCTGAGACTTGGACCAGATGAAACCCTTCTCAAATACAACTAGTCAAAAAAATTGGTTGACATTGAACAACTTTCAAAAAGCTATCTATTGGCCCCAAGCTGTCTCGTGTAACTATGTTATTGGGTGAGCTTTGTTTAGTGACATCTAGCTGCTGGGACTTGTGTCTTGTGTTAACTTACGTGGCTCAATATAATTTGTTGTGGTTAAGTCAATATTGTAAATATATACGCTGTCTCGTAGATAACTTTGCCCCAGTAAATTGGTGGACTTTACGTAGACCTTCACACAACCCAAGACATGTTGAACTTACTGATTTGAGGCCAGGAAGTTCACACATTTACCCTAGGAGCCTTACCTGTGGATCATAATATAACAGTCAAAACCGAGAAGAAGAACATACCACTCGCTATATATATGCACAAAAGCTGTGACTGAGAGACACGCATCATGTAAGTCAACTGAACACAAAAAAGGGAAGATGCGAGACTTTGATTAAATAAACTCGTTTAAAACGAACACAACAAGGGACGGTCGGCAAGGAAAAAGAAGTTTGACAAAACCTGGGAGTGTATTCTTCATTACTCGCGAGCGGAAAGTATGAGGTAGTGAAGTTAAAGGTCACCTGAGGGCTGGCTCTTGAGAATACTCTCAACCCGGCTCCTCCCACCACCGGGGAGTAATGAAGTCTTCACAGTACTGATGTTATGTTACATGGAAAAAAGCTCATGGAAGGTAAATAACCAACGAGTACAGCTAATGGTGGCAGACTGTACTGACAGACACTGGTGGTGGGAGGACACCAGTATGGACACTGGTGGTGGGAGGACACCAGTATGGACACTGGTGGTGGGAGGACACCAGTATGGTCACTGGTGGTGGGAGGACACCAGTATGGACACTGGGGGTGGGAGGACACCAGTATGGTCACTGGTGGTGGGAGGACACCAGTATGGTCACTGGTGGTGGGAGGACACCAGTATGGTCACTGGTGGTGGGAGGACACCAGTATGGACACTGGGGGTGGGAGGACACCAGTATGGTCACTGGTGGTGGGAGGACACCAGTATGGACACTGGTGGTGGGAGGACACCAGTATGGACACTGGTGGTGGGAGGAGACCAGTATGGTCACTGGGGGTGGGAGGAGACCAGTATGGTCACTGGTGGTGGGAGGACACCAGTATGGTCACTGGTGGTGGGAGGACACCAGTATGGTCACTGAGGGTGGGAGGACACCAGTATGGTCACTGGTGGTGGGAGGACACCAGTATGGACACTGGTGGTGGGAGGACACCAGTATGGTCACTGGTGGTGGGAGGACACCAGTATGGTCACTGGTGGTGGGTGGACACCAGTATGGTCACTGGTGGTGGGAGGACACCAGTATGGTCACTGGGGGTGGGTGGACACCAGTATGGTCACTGGTGGTGGGAGGACACCAGTATGGACACTGGTGGTGGGAGGACACCAGTATGGTCACTGGTGGTGGGAGGACACCAATATGGTCACTGGTGGTGGGAGGACACCAGTATGGTCACTGAGGGTGGGAGGACACCAGTATGGTCACTGGTGGTGGGAGGACACCAGTATGGACACTGGTGGTGGGAGGACACCAGTATGGTCACTGGGGGTGGGAGGACACCAGTATGGTCACTGAGGGTGGGAGGACACCAGTATGGTCACTGGTGGTGGGAGGACACCAGTATGGACACTGGTGGTGGGAGGACACCAGTATGGTCACTGGGGGTGGGAGGACACCAGTATGGTCACTGAGGGTGGGAGGACACCAGTATGGTCACTGGTGGTGGGAGGACACCAGTATGGACACTGGTGGTGGGAGGACACCAGTATGGTCACTGGTGGTGGGAGGACACCAGTATGGACACTGGGGGTGGGAGGACACCAGTATGGTCACTGGGGGTGGGAGGACACCAGTATGGTCACTGGTGGTGGGAGGACACCAGTATGGTCACTGAGGGTGGGAGGACACCAGTATGGTCACTGGTGGTGGGAGGACACCAGTATGGACACTGGTGGTGGGAGGACACCAGTATGGTCACTGGTGGTGGGAGGACACCAGTATGGTCACTGGGGGTGGGAGGACACCAGTATGGTCACTGGTGGTGGGAGGACACCAGTATGGTCACTGGGGGTGGGAGGACACCAGTATGGTCACTGGTGGTGGGAGGACACCAGTATGGTCACTGGTGGTGGGAGGACACCAGTATGGTCACTGGTGGTGGGAGGACACCAGTATGGTCACTGGGGGTGGGAGGACACCAGTATGGTCACTGGTGGTGGGAGGACACCAGTATGGTCACTGGTGGTGGGAGGACACCAGTATGGTCACTGGGGTGGGAGGACACCAGTATGGTCTGTGGTGGGAGGACACCAGTATGGTCACTGGGGTGGGAGGACACCAGTATGGTCACTGGTGGTGGGAGGACACCAGTATGGTCACTGGTGGTGGGAGGACACCAGTATGGTCACTGGTGGTGGGAGGACACCAGTATGGTCACTGGGGGTGGGAGGACACCAGTATGGTCACTGGGGTGGGAGGACACCAGTATGGTCACTGGGGTGGGAGGACACCAGTATGGTCACTGGTGTGGGAGGACACCAGTATGGTCACTGGTGGTGGAGGACACCAGTATGGTCACTGGTGGTGGGAGGACACCAGTATGGTCACTGGGGTTGGAGGACACCAGTATGGTCACTGGTGGTGGGAGGACACCAGTATGGTCACTGGTGGTGGGAGGACACCAGTATGGTCACTGGTGGTGGAGGACACCAGTATGGTCACTGGTGGTGGGAGGACACCAGTATGGTCACTGGTGGTGGGAGGACACCAGTATGGTCACTGGTGGTGGGAGACACCAGTATGGTCACTGGTGGTGGGAGGACACCAGTATGGTCACTGGTGGTGGGAGGACACCAGTATGGTCACTGGGGGTGGGAGGACACCAGTATGGTCACTGGTGGTGGGAGGACACCAGTATGGTCACTGGTGGTGGGAGGACACCAGTATGGTCACTGGTGGTGGGAGGACACCAGTATGGTCACTGGTGGTGGGAGGACACCAGTATGGTCACTGGTGGTGGGAGGACACCAGTATGGTCACTGGGTGGGAGGACACCAGTATGGTCACTGGTGGTGGGAGGACACCAGTATGGTCACTGGTGGTGGGAGGACACCAGTATGGACACTGGTGGTGGGAGGACACCAGTATGCACTGGTGGTGGGAGACACACCAGTATGGTCACTGGTGGTGGGAGGACACCAGTATGTCACTGGGGGTGGGAGGACACCAGTATGGTCACTGGGTGGTGGGAGGACACCAGTATGGTCACTGGTGGTGGGAGGACACCAGTATGGTCACTGGTGGTGGGAGACACCAGTATGTCACTGGTGGTGGGAGGACACCAGTATGGTCACTGGTGGTGGGAGGACACCAGTATGGTCACTGGTGTGGGAGGACACCAGTATGGTCACTGGTGGTGGGAGGACACCAGTATGGTCACTGGTGTGGGAGGACACCAGTATGGACACTGGGGGTGGGAGACACCAGTATGGACACTGGGGTGGGAGGACACCAGTATGGTCACTGGGGTGGGAGGACACCAGTATGGTCACTGGTGGTGGGAGGACACCAGTATGGTCACTGGTGTGGGAGGACACCAGTATGGACACTGGTGGTGGGAGGACACCAGTATGGTCACTGGTGGTGGGAGGACACCAGTATGGACCTGGTGGTGGGAGGACACCAGTATGGTCACTGGTGGTGGGAGGACACCAGTATGGTCACTGGGGTGGGAGGACACCAGTATGG
>WNGS01000786.1:76846-114664 GCA_020271785.1 Procambarus virginalis | reverse complement strand
TCTATGGTCAATGTTACTTGGGTAGGCTCCTCCTCCTGTGAGGTAGTTTCCAGGGGTTCAAGGGGAGGTGGAGTGGGGGATGGAGGGCTTAGGTCTTCCTCAGGCCTGCTTGGGGCAGGAGGAAGTCCTGGGGGTGAGGGAGCAGGATTGCTTGGGGAAAGGGCACGCCTCCTGCAGTGTAGTTGACAGGGGTTTGGAGGGAGATGGAGTGGGGGATAGAGGGCTTTGGTCTTGCTCAGGCCTGTGTGTGTGTGTGTGTGTGTGTGTGAGTGTGTGTGTGTGTGTGTGTGTGTGGTGTGTGTGTGTGTGTGTGTGTGTGTGTGTGTGTGTGTGTGTGTGTGTTTGTGTACTCACCAATTTGTGCTTACGTGGGTTGAGCTCTGGCTCTATGGTCCCGCCTCTCAACTCTCAATCAACTGTGTACATTTTCCTGAGCCTATTGGGCTCTATCATATCTACACTTGAAACTGTGCATGGAGTAAGCCTCCACCACATGCTGCCTAATGTATTCACTTTGTCAACTACTCTGACACTAAAACAATCTTTCTAATATCTCTGTGGCTCATTTAGGCACTCAGTTTCCACCTGTGTCCCCTAGTGCGTGTGCCCCTTGTGCTAAACAGCCCGTCTTTATCTTCACTGTCAATTCCTTTTGAGAATCTTGTACGTGGTGATCAAATTCCCCCTAACTCTTCTGTCTTCTAGCGACGTGAGGTTTAATTCCTGTAGTCGCTCCTCGTAGCTCATACCTCAGCCGGGTGCTAGTCTGCAGGCAAACCTTTGAATTTTTTCCAGTTTAGTCTTATGCTTGACTAGATATGGACTCCACGTTGGGGCTGCATACTCCAAGATTGGTCTGACATTGGTGGTATAGAAAGTTCTGAATGATTCCTTGCACAAGAGTCTAAATACCGTTCTTATGTTTGTCAACCTGGCATATGCTGCTGATGCTATCATCTTGATATGGGCTTCAGGGGACAGGTCTGGCGTGATATCACCCCCAGGTCTTTCTCTCTGACTCATGTAGAATTTCATCTTCCAAATGATACCTTGTAACTGGCCTCCAGCTCCCTATACCTATCTTCATTACATTACATTTGCGTGTTTTAAACTCTAACAACCATTTGTTCGACCATTCCTTTAGTTTGTCCAGGTCTTCTTGAAGTCTCAAGCTGTCCTCCCCTGTCTTAATCCTTCTCATAATTTTGGCATCGTCAGCAAACATTGGGAGAAATGAGTCTATACCCTCCGGGAGATCGTTCACGTATATCAGAAACAGAATAGGACCGAGTATAGAGCCCTGTGGGACTCCACTGGCGACTTCATGCCAATCTGAGGTCTCACCCCTCACTGTAACTCTCTGTTTCCTATTGCTTAGGTACTCCCTTATCCACTGGAGCTCCCTACCAGTTACTCCTGCCTGTTTCTCCAGCTTATGCATCAGCCTTTTATTGGGTACTGTGTCAAAGGCTTTCCGACAATCCAAAAAAAATGCAGTCCGCCCACCCTTCTCTTTCTTGCATAATCTTTGTCACCTGATCGTAGAATTCTATTAAGCCAGTAAGGCAAGATTTACCCTCCCTGAACCCATGTTGGCGATTTGTCACGTAGTCCCTTCTCTCCAGATGTGTTACTAGATTTTTTTCTCACGATCTTTTCCATCACTTTGCATGGTATACAAGTTAAGGACACTGGCTTGTAGTTCAGTGCCTCTTGTCTGTCACCCTTTTTGTATATTGGGACCACATTAGCCACCTTCCATATTTCTGGTAGGTCTCCCGTCTCCAGGGACCTTCTATACACTATGGAGAGTGGCAAGCAGAGTGCCTCTGCACACTCTTTCAATACCCATGGTGATATCCGTCGGGACCAACAGCCATTCTCATATCCAGATCCAACAGGTTTCTCTTGACCTCGTCTCTCGTTATTTCGAACCCTTCCAAGGCTGCCTGGTTTACTGCCCCCTCTCCTAGCGCAGTTACCTCACCATGTTCTATTGTGAAGACCTCCTGGAACCTCTTGTTGAGTTCCTCACACACCTCTTTGTCATTCTCTGTGTACCTGTCCTCGCCTGTTCTAAGCTTCATTACATGTTCTTTAACTGTTGTTTTCCTCCTGATGTGACTGTGGAGTAGCTTTGGATCGGTCTTGGCTTTGCTTGCTATATCATTTTCATAATTTTTTTTTCTGCTTCCCTTCTCACACTAACATACTCATTCCTGGTTCTCTGGTATCTCTCCCTGCTTTGTGGTGTTCTGTTATTTCGGAAGTTCATCCACGCCCTTTTGTTCAGTACCTTAACTTCAATACATGCCCTGTTAAACCATGGATTCTTCTTTTGCTTCTCGGATTTTTCCCTTTGGGCCGGAATAAACCTGTTTATTGCCTCCTGACACTTTTGGGAGACATAGTCCATCATATCTTGTACCGACTTAGCTCTGAGTTCTGTGTCCCATGGTATATCCCTTTGGAAACTTCTCATCCCCCTCATAATTTCCCTTTCGGTATGCCAGTCTTTTGCTTTCTAGTTCTTTTTCGGGGGAGAAAAGTCTTAGCTCTACCAAGTACTCAAAGATCAATACACTGTGATCACTCATTCCTAAGGGTGCTTCCATCTTAACCTTTCTTATTTCCCACTCATTAAGGGTAAATATCAGGTCAAGCATAGCTGGTTCATCCTCCCTTCTCATTCTTGTCGGTCCCTTGATATGCTGGCTAAGAAAGTTTCCTCTTGCCGCGTCCAGCAGCTTAGCTTTCCACGTATCTGGTCCTTCATGCTGGTCTCTGTTGTCCCAATCAATCTTCCCGTGGTTGAAATCCCCCATGATTAGTAGTCCAGATCCATTCCTACTCGCGAGAGACGCGTTTCTCTCTATTATGTTAATGGTGGCCATGTTGTTTCTATCATATTGCTGTCTGGGTCTTCTGTCATTTGGTGACGGGTTATATATGACTGCGACTGCAATTTTTGTCCTCTAGTTGCTATTGTACCTGTTATATAGTCACTGAAACCTTCACATCCCTGAATAACCATTTCCTCAAAATCCCAGCCTTTTCTTACCAGCGGAGATATTCCACCTCCACCTCCTTTCTCTCGCTTTCCTCACAACACAGAAGTCCTGTGGAAACACTGCATGTGTTGTGTGTGTGTGTGTGTTGTGTGTGTGTGTGTGTGTGTGTGTGTGTGTGTGTGTGTGTGTTGTGTGTGTGTGTGTGTGTGTGTGTGTTTGTATGTGTGTGTGTGTAATCACCTAGTTGTGTTTGAGGGGATTTAGCTCTGGCTTTTGGTCCCGCCTCTCAACTGTAATCAACTGGTGTACAGATTCCTGAGCCTACTGGGCTCTATCATATCTACATTTGAAACTGTGTATGGAGTCAGCCTCCTCCACATCACTTCCTAGTGCATTCCATTTGTTAACCACTCTGACATTGAAAAAGTTCTTTCTAACGTCCCTGTAGCTCATTTGGGTACTCAGCTTCCACCTGTGTCCCCTTCTTCGCGTAACACCGTATTAATAGTTTATATTTATCTACCCCTGTCAATTCCTCTGAGAATTCTGTCTTCCAGTGTCGTGAGATGCATTTCCCGCAGCCTTTCCTCGTAACTCATGCCTCTTTGTTCTGCGACTAGCCTAGTGGCATTCCTTTGAGCTTTTTCAAGCTTCGTCTTTTGCTTGACAAGGTACGGGCTCCATGCTGGGGCCGCATACTCCAGGACTGGTCTTACATATGCGGTATACAAGGTTCTGAATGAATCTTTGCATAAGTTCCTGAAGGCAGTTCTAATGTTATACTGCCTTACATACGCCGCAGATGTTATCCTTTTTATTTGGGCTTCAGGAGACAGGTTTGGTGTGATATCAACTCCTATATCTTTCTCTCTGTCCGTTTCTTAAAGGACTTCATCTCCCATTCGGTTTCTTGTGTCTGGGCTCCTATTTCCTCCGCCTAGTTTCATTCCCTTACATTTACTCGGGTTGAACTTTAGTAGCCATTTGTTGAACCATTCATTCATTCTGTCTAGGTCATCTTGTAGCCTCATACTATCTCCGTCCGACTTAATCCTCCTCATAATTTTTGTATCATCAACAAACAGTGAGAAGAACGATTCTGTGCCCTCTTGGATATCATTTACATATATCAGAAACAGTATAGGTCGAAGGACTAATCCTTGCAGGACTCCATTGGTGACGCCTCGCCAATCTGAGGCCTCACCCCTCACAGTGACTCGCTGCCTTCTATTACTTAGGTATTCTCTTATCCAATTGAGTACCTTCCCTTTCACTCCAGCCTGCATCTCCAGCTTTTTCACTAGCTTCTTGTGTGGTACTGTATCAAAGGCTTTCTGGCTAAAACAGAAATGTTCAGTCTGCCCTTTTCTTTCTTTCCTGATTTTTTGTGGCCTGATTGTCGATGTTACGGACCCATCACCTTCGTCAAGTTGTAGGATGGCAATTCCAGTGCCATCTATGGGTCTGTACTCAAACTCCTCTGGAATCGGACACTACGGGGACCACACCATCTATTGGTGGTGGTGCGATAGTGACAAATGGCTCAAGTTTCCTGCCTTGGTTAACGAGAGAGGTCGCTGTGGATGACCTCTGGTGAGGTGCGGCTCAAGATTAGCGTCCTCTGTTGTGCTACGGTGCACAATGTCAACTCCCCAGTGAGTAAGTGTTGCTTCCTGGTTTCACTAGTACCATCCATTTAACTGATGACGTGTTTGTGTCCACAGAGGTGAAGTGGGAGGGCAGTGGGACTAGAGACGGCAGTTTACCTTGGGCAGCTGACGTTCTCCCGACTTAGTCCTACAAGACGACTAAGTAAGCCGCCGCTGATCCAAAACCGTGTGTGTTGACTGCTGTTTACGCAGTATTGGAAGGCTCGGCGTATCCCGGGACTGGCTTGGGGGAGAAACGGACGACAGTGAGGTGCCTGCTGGGAAGCGCTGCTAGTCGGACGCTAGAGACTTCTGCCAGGGGTTCGCTACCCCTGTATCGATAGTTTTGTGGCCTCAATCAGCGTGTGGGTGAGGTTCTCTGCCAGCAAGTGGCTGGAGAGTGGTCTTGGGGTGTAGGCACCTCGTGATACTGTCGGTGGGCTGGCCCACGTATAAGGTGAAACTCGCCGGTGTTTCCCAGTACGGTTGGACAAAGTACAGGGTAAAGGAGGACACACTGGGATTTGGCAAACTACATGTGAGCGCCCGGTGTCGTGAGTGAAAGAGATACCGAAGTGTAGTAATAATTGTCTATAAGTGTAGTAATATTCCATATTCCTTTTTTATATCTCTATTTATGGTATGGGTAAATATATTTGTGAAGGGAATAGTGTTTTGTACATTCCTCCCCTTTCTCTCTATTGCATTATCTAGCCTATTCCTTGAAAGCCACTATCGACTTGGGGTTGGATACAACACATAAGGTTCATCCATCAAGAACCCGGTTACTGGTCCATAATGACCGTAACAGCAGAATTCAATTAACATGCCATTCCTGAACCCATGTTGGTGGTGTCGCAAAGTTCCTTCGCTCCAGATGTTCCACTAGCTTTTTTCGCACAATCCTCTCCATGCGAAATCTTCGTGTGTGTGTGTGTGTGTGTTCTCACCTAGTTGTCACGTAGTTGTACTCGCCTAGTTGTGCTTGCGGGTATCACATATGTAGTATCACATCTACACTTGAAGCTGTGTATGGAGTCAGCCTCCACCACATCACTGCCTAATGCATTCCATTTGTCTTCTACTCTGACACTGAAAAAAATATTTCTAACGTCTCTATTGCTCATTTGGGCACTCAATTTCCACCTGTGTCCCCTAGTGCGTGTGCCCCTTTTGTTAAATAACCTGTTTTTTATCTACTCTATCAATTCTTCCGGGAATCTTGTATGTGGTGATCATGTCCCCTCTAACTCTTCTGTCCCCTAGTGACGTGAGGTTTAATTACTGTAGTCTTTCTCGTATCTCATACCCCTCAGTTCGGGTACTAGTCTGGTTGCAAACCTTTGAACCTTTTCCAGGTTAGTCTTGTGTTTGACTAGATACGGACTACATGCTGGGGCTGCATACTTGAGAATTGATCTGACATATGTTGAATACAAAGTTCTGAAACATTCCTTATACAAGTTTCTAAAGGCCGTTCTTATGTTAGCCAAGCTGGCATATGCCGCTGATGTTATCCTCTTGATATGGTCTTCAGGCAATAGGTCTGGCGTGACATCAACCCCCAGGTCTTTCTCTCTCTCTGGCTCTTGAAGTATTTCATCTCCCAAATGATGCCTTGTATCTGGTCTTCTCCTCCTTGCACCTATCTTCATTACATTACATTTGCTTGGGTTAAACTCTAACAGCCATTTGTTCGACCATTCATGCAGCTTGTCCAGGTTTTCTTGAAGCCTCAAGCAGTCCTCCTCTGTCTTAATCTTACTCATAATTTTGGCGTCATCAGCAAAGGAGAGGAATGAGTCTATACCCTTAGGGAAATCATTTACGTATCAGAAACAGGATAGGACAGAGTACAGAGCCCTGTGGGACTCAACTAGTGACTTCACGCCAATCTGAGGTCTCGCCCATTACTGTAACTCTCTGCTTCCTATTGCTTAGGTACTCCCTTATCCACTGGACCGCCCTACCAGTTACTCCTGCCTGTTTCTCCAGCTTATACATCAGCCTTTTATGGGGTACTGTGTCAAGAGCACAGCAAAGGCAGGTAGGCTGGTAGGTATGCTGACATCTAGGCTGATATCTAGGCTGGCAGGTTGGCTGACATCTAGGCTCGTAGGTAGGCTGGCAGGTAGGCTGACATCTAGGCTTGCTGGCAGATAGGCTGACATCTAGGCTGGCAGGTAGGCTGACATCTAGGCTGGCTGGCTGGTAGGCTGGCAGGTAGGTTGACATCTAAGCTGGCAGTTAGGCTGGCAGGTTAGCTGGCAGGTAAGCAGGCAGGCAGGCAGGCAAGTAGCTATGGCTGCCAGCCAATCAGTAAGCATTTGTGACTGAGCAGTTGAACTGAAACTCTTGGGTTGGGACGGGTCCACCTCTGAAGACCACACCAGCTGGCCGACCAACCTAACATTACCCAGGACTGAAGTAATGTCTCAGTGTGTACATCTTACGAGCCAGAGTGACCAGTCCACTAGACACGCTCAGCGCCATACCTGTAATTGTTCATTTACTACGTCTGAATGTATTTATATTTTAATATGTACACTTGCATTATTTTAATATTCTTATAGGGTATGTTTCAGTATGTTGTTGAGTGTTTGTTGACTGCTTGTTGAATAACTGACGGCCTGCCGACCACCTGTGTGACTGACTGACGGCCTGCCGACCACCTGTGTGACTGACTGACGGCCTGCCGACCACCTGTGTGACTGACTGACGGCCTGCCGACCACCTGTGTGACTGACTGACGGCCTGCCGACCCCCTGTGTGACTGACTGACGGCCATCCGACCCCCTGTGTGACTGACTGACGGCCTGCCGACCACCTGTGTGACTGACTGACGGCCTGCCGACCCCCTGTGTAACTGACTGGCGGCCTGCCGACCACCTGTGTGACTGACTGACGGCCTGCCGACCACCTGTGTGACTGACGGCCTGCCGACCCCCTGTGTGACTGACGGCCTGCCGACCCCCTGTGTTACTGACTGACTGACGGCCTGCCGACCCCCTGTGTGACTGACTGACGGCCTGCCGACAACCTGTGTGACTGACGGCCTGACGACCCCCTGTGTGACTGACTGACGGCCTGCCGACCCCCTGTGTGACTGACTGACGGCCTGCCGACCACCTGTGTTACTGACTGACAGCCTGCCGACCCCCTGTGTTACTGACTGATGGCCTGCCGACCCCCTGTGTGACTGACAGACGGCCTGTCGACCCCCTGTGTTACTGACTGACGGCTTGCCGACCCCCTGTGTGACTGACTGACGGCCTGCCGACCACCTGTGTGACTGACTGACGGCCTGCCGACCACCTGTGTGACTGACTGACGGCCTGCCGACCACCTGTGTGACTGACTGACGGCCTGCCGACCCCTTGTGTGACTGACTGACGGCATGCCGACCCCCTGTGTGACTGACTGACTGACGGCCTTCCGACCCCCTCTGTGAATGACTGACGGCCTGCCGACCACCTGTGTGACTAACGGCCTGCCGACCACCTGTGTGACTGACTGACGGCCTGCCGACCCCCTGTGTGACTGACTGACGGCCTGCCGACCACCTGTGTGACTGACTGACGGCCTGCCGACCACCTGTGTGACTGACTGACGGCCTGCCGACACCTGTGTGACTGACTGACGGCCTGCCGACCACCTGTGTGACTGACTGACGGCCTGCCGACCACCTGTGTGACTGACTGACGGCCTGCCGACCACCTGTGTGACTGACTGACGGCCTGCCGACCACCTGTGTGACTGACTGACGGCCTGCCGACCACCTGTGTGACTGACTGACGGCCTGCCGACCACCTGTGTGACTGACTGACGGCCTGCCGACCACCTGTGTGACTGACTGACGGCCTGCCGACCCCCTGTGTGACTGACTGACGGCCTGCCGACCCCTGTGTGACTGACTGACGGCCTGCCGACCACCTGTGTGACTGACTGACGGCCTGCCGACCCCCTGTGTGACTGACTGACGGCCTGCCGACCACCTGTGTGACTGACTGACGGCCTGCCGACCACCTGTGTGACTGACGGCCTGCCGACCCCTGTGTGACTGACGGCCTGCCGACCCCCTTGTGACTGACTGACTGACGGCCTGCCGACCCCCTGTGTGACTGACTGACGGCCTGCCGACCACCTGTGTGACTGACTGACGGCCTGCCGACCACCTGTGTGACTGACTGACGGCCTGCCGACCCCCTGTGTGACTGACTGACGGCCTGCCGACCCCCTGTGTGACTGACTGACGGCCTGCCGACCACCTGTGTGACTGACGGCCTGCCGACCACCTGTGTGACTGACTGACGGCCTGCCGACCACCTGTGTGCTGACTGACGGCCTGCCGACCACCTGTGTGACTGACGGCCTGCCGACCCCTGTGTGACTGACTGACGGCCTGCCGACCCCCTGTGTGACTGACGACTGACGGCCTGCCGACCCACTGTGTGACTGACTGACGGCCTGCCGACCACCTGTGTGACTGACTGACGGCCTGCCGACCCCTGTGTGACTGACTGACTGACGGCCTGCCGACCCCTCTGTGACTGACTACTGACGGCCTGCCGACCCCCTGTGACTGACTGACGGCCTGCCGACCACCTGTGTGACTGACTGACTGACGGCCTGCCGACCCCCTGTGTGACTGACTGACGGCCTGCCGACCCCCTGTGTGACTGACTGACGGCCTGCCGACCCCCTGTGTGACTGACTGACGGCCTGCCGACCCCTGTGTGACTGACTGACGGCCTGCCGACCCCTCTGTGTGACTGACTGACGGCCTGCCGACCCCTGTGTGACTGACTGACGCCTGCCGACCACCTGTGTGACTGACTGACGGCCTGCCGACCCCCTGTGTGACTGACTGACGGCCTGCCGACCACCTGTGTGACTGACTGACGGCCTGCCGACCCCCTGTGTGACTGACTGACGGCCTGCCGACCCCTGTGTGACTGACTGACGGCCTGCCGACCCCTGTGTGACTGACTGACGGCCTGCCGACCACCTGTGTGACTGACTGACGGCCTGCCGACCCCTGTGTGACTGACTGACGGCCTGCCGACCACCTGTGTGACTGACGGCCTGCCGACCACCTGTGTGACTGACTGACGGCCTGCCGACCACCTGTGTGACTGACTGACGGCCTGCCGACCCCCTGTGTGACTGACTGACGGCCTGCCGACCCCTGTGTGACTGACTGACGGCCTGCCGACCCCTGTGTGACTGACTGACGGCCTGCCGACCCCCTGTGTGACTGACTGACGGCCTGCCGACCCCTGTGTGACTGACTGACGGCCTGCCGACCACCTGTGTGACTGACTGACGGCCTGCCGACCACCTGTGTGACTGACTGACGGCCTGCCGACCCCCTGTGTGACTGACTGACGGCCTGCCGACCCCCTGTGACTGACTGACTGACGGCCTGCCGACCCCTGTGTGACTGACTGACGGCCTGCCGACCACCTGTGTGACTGACGGCCTGCCGACCACCTGTGTGACTGACTGACGGCCTGCCGACCACCTGTGTGACTGACTGACGGCCTGCCGACCCCTGTGTGACTGACTGACGGCCTGCCGACCACCTGTGTGACTGACTGACGGCCTGCCGACCACCTGTGTGACTGACTGACGGCCTGCCGACCACCTGTGTGACTGACTGACGGCCTGCCGACCACCTGTGTGACTGACTGACGGCCTGCCGACCACCTGTGTGACTGACTGACGGCCTGCCGACCACCTGTGTGACTGACTGACGGCCTGCCGACCACCTGTGTGACTGACTGACGGCCTGCCGACCACCTGTGTGACTGACTGACGGCCTGCCGACCCCCTGTGTGACTGACTGACGGCCTGCCGACCACCTGTGTGACTGACTGACGGCCTGCCGACCACCTGTGTGACTGACTGACGGCCTGCCGACCACCTGTGTGACTGACTGACGGCCTGCCGACCACCTGTGTGACTGACTGACGGCCTGCCGACCACCTGTGTGACTGACTGACGGCCTGCCGACCCCCTGTGTGACTGACGGCCTGCCGACCCCTGTGTGACTGACTGACGGCCTGCCGACCACCTGTGTGACTGACTGACGGCCTGCCGACCCCCTGTGTGACTGACTGACGGCCTGCCGACCCCCTGTGTGACTGACTGACGGCCTGCCGACCACCTGTGTGACTGACTGACGGCCTGCCGACCCCTGTGTGACTGACTGACGGCCTGCCGACCACCTGTGTGACTGACGGCCTGCCGACCACCTGTGTGACTGACTGACGGCCTGCCGACCACCTGTGTGACTGACGGACGGCCAGCCGACCACCTGTGTGACTGACGGCCTGCCGACCACCCGTGTGACTGACTGACGGCCTGCCGACCCCCTGTGTGACTGACTGACGGCCTGCCGACCCCCTGTGTGACTGACTGACGGCCTGCCGACCACCTGTGTGACTGACGGACGGCCTGCCGACCCCCTGTGTGACTGACTGACGGCCTGCCGACCACCTGTGTGACTGACGGCCTGCCGACCACCTGTGTGACTGACTGACGGCCTGCCGACCACCTGTGTGACTGACTGACGGCCTGCCGACCACCTGTGTGACTGACTGACGGCCTGCCGACCACCTGTGTGACTGACTGACGGCCTGCCGACCACCTGTGTGACTGACTGACGGCCTGCCGACCACCTGTGTGACTGACTGACGGCCTGCCGACCACCTGTGTGACTGTCTGACGGCCTGACGACCCCCTGTGTGACTGACTGACGGCCTGCCGACCACCTGTGTGACTGACGGCCTGCCGACCACCTGTGTGACTGACTGACGGCCTGCCGACCACCTGTGTGACTGACTGACGGCCTGCCGACCACCTGTGTGACTGACTGACGGCCTGCCGACCACCTGTGTGACTGACTGACGGCCTGCCGACCACCTGTGTGACTGACTGACGGCCTGCCGACCACCTGTGTGACTGACTGACGGCCTGCCGACCGACCACCTGTGTGACTGACTGACGGCCTGCCGACCGACCCTGTGTGACTGACGGCCTGCCGACCACCTGTGTGACTGACTGACGGCCTGCCGACCACCTGTGTGACTGACTGACTGACGGCCTGCCGACCACCTGTGTGACTGACTGACGGCCTGCCGACCACCTGTGTGACTGACTGACGGCCTGCCGACCACCTGTGTGACTGACTGACTGACGCCTGCCGACCCCTTGTGTGACTGACTGACTGACGGCCTGCCGACCACCTGTGTGACTGACTGACTGACGCCTGCCGACCCCCTGTGTGTCTGACTGACGGCCTGCCGACCCCCTGTGTGACTGACTGACGGCCTGCCGACCACCTGTGTGACTGACTGACGGCCTGCCGACCACCTGTGTGACTGACTGACGGCCTGCCGACCACCTGTGTGACTGACTGACGGCCTGCCGACCACCTGTGTGACTGACGGACGGCCTGCCGACCACCTGTGTGACTGACTGACGGCCTGCCGACCCCCTGTGTGACTGACTGACGGCCTGCCGACCCCCTCTGTGACTGACTGACTGACGGCCTGCCGACCCCCTCTGTGAAAGACTGACGGCCTGCCGACCACCTGTGTGACTGACTGACGGCCTGCCGACCCCCTGTGTGACTGACGGCCTGCCGACCCCCTGTGTGACTGACTGACGGCCTGCCGACCCACCTGTGTGACTGACTGACGGCCTGCCGACCCCCTGTGTGACTGACTGACGCCTGCCGACCACCTGTGTGACTGACTGACGGCCTGCCGACCACCTGTGTGACTGACGGCCTGCCGACCCCTGTGTGACTGACTGACGGCCTGCCGACCACCTGTGTGACTGACTGACGGCCTGCCGACCACCTGTGTGACTGACTGACGGCCTGCCGACCCCCTGTGTGACTGACTGACGGCCTGCCGACCACCTGTGTGACTGACTGACGGCCTGCCGACCACCTGTGTGACTGACTGACGGCCTGCCGACCACCTGTGTGACTGACTGACGGCCTGCCGACCCCTGTGTGACTGACTGACGGCCTGCCGACCCCCTGTGTGACTGACTGACGGCCTGCCGACCACCTGTGTGACTGACTGACGGCCTGCCGACCACCTGTGTGACTGACTGACGGCCTGCCGACCACCTGTGTGACTGACTGACGGCCTGCCGACCACCTGTGTGACTGACTGACGGCCTGCCGACCACCTGTGTGACTGACTGACGGCCTGCCGACCACCTGTGTGACTGACTGACGGCCTGCCGACCACCTGTGTGACTGACTGACGGCCTGCCGACCACCTGTGTGACTGACTGACGGCCTGCCGACCACCTGTGTGACTGACTGACGGCCTGCCGACCACCTGTGTGACTGACTGACGGCCTGCCCGACCCTGTGTGACTGACTGACGGCCTGCCGACCACCTGTGTGACTGACTGACGGCCTGCCGACCACCTGTGTGACTGACTGACTGACGGCCTGCCGACCCCCTGTGTGACTGACTGACGGCCTGCCGACCACCTGTGTGACTGACGGCCTGCCGACCACCTTGTGACTGACTGACGGCCTGCCGACCACCTGTGTGACTGACTGACGGCCTGCCGACCCCTGTGTGACTGACTGACTGACGCCTGCCGACCCCTGTGTGACTGACTGACGGCCTGCCGACCCCCTGTGTGACTGACTGACGGCCTGCCGACCACCTGTGTGACTGACTGACGGCCTGCCGACCCCCTGTGTGACTGACTGACGGCCTGCCGACCACCTGTGTGACTGACTGACGGCCTGCCGACCACCTGTGTGACTGACTGACGGCCTGCCGACACCTGTGTGACTGACTGACGGCCTGCCGACCACCTGTGTGACTGACTGACGGCCTGCCGACCCCCTGTGACTGACTGACGGCCTGCCGACCACCTGTGTGACTGACTGACGGCCTGCCGACCCCTGTGTGACTGACTGACGCCTGCCGACCCCTGTGTGACTGACGGCGCCTGCCGACCACCTGTGTACTGACTGACGGCCTGCCGACCACCCTGTGTGACTGACTGACGGCCTGCCGACCCCTGTGTGACTGACTGACGGCCTGCCGACCCCTGTGTGACTGACTGACGGCCTGCCGACCCCCTGTGTGACTGACGGCCTGCCGACCCCTGTGTGACTGACTGACGGCCTGCCGACCCCTGTGTGACTGACTGACGGCCTGCCGACCCCCTGTGTGACTGACTGACGGCCTGCCGACCCCCTGTGTGACTGACTGACGGCCCTGCCGACCCCCTGTGTGACTGACTGACGGCCTGCCGACCACCTGTGTGACTGACTGACGGCCTGCCGACCACCTGTGTGACTGACGGCCTGCCGACCCCCTGTGTGACTGACTGACGGCCTGCCGACCACCTGTGTGACTGACTGACGGCCTGCCGACCACCTGTGTGACTGACTGACGGCCTGCCGACCACCTGTGTGACTGACTGACGGCCTGCCGACCACCTGTGTGACTGACTGACGGCCTGCCGACCACCTGTGTGACTGACTGACGGCCTGCCGACCACCTGTGTGACTGACTGACGGCCTGCCGACCACCTGTGTGACTGACTGACGGCCTGCCGACCACCTGTGTGACTGACTGACGGCCTGCCGACCACCTGTGTGACTGACTGACGGCCTGCCGACCACCTGTGTGACTGACTGACGGCCTGCCGACCACCTGTGTGACTGACTGACGGCCTGCCGACCACCTGTGTGACTGACTGACGGCCTGCCGACCACCTGTGTGACTGACTGACGGCCTGCCGACCACCTGTGTGACTGACTGACGGCCTGCCGACCACCTGTGTGACTGACTGACGGCCTGCCGACCACCTGTGTGACTGACTGACGGCCTGCCGACCACCTGTGTGACTGACTGACGGC
This sequence comes from Procambarus virginalis, assembly GCA_020271785.1. Taxonomy (NCBI): domain Eukaryota; kingdom Metazoa; phylum Arthropoda; class Malacostraca; order Decapoda; family Cambaridae; genus Procambarus; species Procambarus virginalis. Next base: position 100,091 of record WNGS01000786.1, on the reverse strand, counting down.
CTGCCGACCACCTGTGTGACTGACTGACGGCCTGCCGACCACCTGTGTGACTGACTGACGGCCTGCCGACCACCTGTGTGACTGACTGACGGCCTGCCGACCACCTGTGTGACTGACTGACGGCCTGCCGACCACCTGTGTGACTGACTGACGGCCTGCCGACCACCTGTGTGACTGACTGACGGCCTGCCGACCCCCTGTGTGACTGACTGACGGCCTGCCGACCCCCTGTGTGACTGACTGACGGCCTGCCGACCACCTGTGTGACTGACTGACGCCTGCCGACCACCTGTGGTGACTGACTGACGGCCTGCCGACCACCTGTGTGACTGACTGACGGCCTGCCGACCCCTGTGTGACTGACTGACGGCCTGCCGACCACCTGTGTGACTGACTGACGGCCTGCCGACCCCCTGTGTGACTGACTGACGGCCTGCCGACCCCCTGTTGTGACTGACTGACGGCCTGCCGACCCCCTGTGTGACTGACTGACTGACGGCCTGCCGACCCCTGTGTGACTGACTGACGGCCTGCCGACCACCTGTGTGACTGACTGACGGCCTGCCGACCCCCTGTGTGACTGACGGCCTGCCGACCCCCTGTGTGACTGACTGACGGCCTGCCGACCACCTGTGTGACTGACTGACGGCCTGCCGACCCCTGTGTGACTGACTGACGGCCTGCCGACCACCTGTGTGACTGACTGACGGCCTGCCGACACCTGTGTGACTGACGGCCTGCCGACCCCCTGTGTGACTGACTGACGGCCTGCCGACCACCTGTGTGACTGACTTGACGGCCTGCCGACCACCTGTGTGACTGACTGACGGCCTGCCGACCCCCTGTGTGACTGACTGACGGCCTGCCGACCCCTGTGTGACTGACTGACGGCCTGCCGACCCCCTGTGTGACTGACTGACGGCCTGCCGACCACCTGGTTGACTGACTGACGGCCTGCCGACCCCCTGTGTGACTGACTGACGGCCTGCCGACCCCCTGTGTGACTGACTGACGGCCTGCCGACCACCTGTGTGACTGACTGACGGCCTGCCGACCACCTGTGTGACTGACTGACGGCCTGCCGACCACCTGTGTGACTGANCCCATTATTGCATGTCGTAATCTTCAAGGATATCGAGAATTTTGCTCTCCTACTCACCGCCTTCGTATCAAGTTCCTTGATAACATCCTCCGTAAATCTGCTTTCTTTGACATCACTCTCCTTACGTTATCACCAAGAGGTATCAAGCCAGGTAGGAGTTTTCAGACACATTTGTGATTATGCCCAGTCAATGATGTTGACCAAACCACACACTAGAAAGTGAAGGGACGACGACGTTTCGGTCCGTTCTGGAAAATTCTCAAGTCGATTATTGATCCTGGACCTGGACCATTCACAATCGACTTGAGAATGGTCCAGGACGGACCGAAACGTCGTCGTCCTTTCACTTACTAGTGTGTGGTTTATACAATATGGTTCAGCCACGTTATTGTGACTCCTCGTCTGCAGTCAATGATTCCTATATATCATTTAGAATGTCAGTAAGAGAGCAATAATACATAATAATAAGAGCGGTGTCAGAGAGGTGAGATCGAGCAAGGAGCAAGGTCTGCCTAGGGACCAGGCAGACCATACAGGATGTTCGGAAAGGAAAATTTCTGATTATTCTGAAAATCAGGACGTTTGCACCTGAACATCAAGTGTAGGGGGAGTTATCAAGGGAAAAGCGCCAAGCCATTAAGACTATAGCACTGGGAATGGGTCAGGATAAAGATTTGGGATGCGACGGGGGGAGGAATGGTGGTCAACCACTTGGACGGTCGGGGATCGAACCCCGACCTGCATGGCGCGAGACCGCCGCTCTACCATCCAGCCCAAGTGATTTTGGAAACATCAGGTGTAAATATAACGTCGTTGATCAGGTTAATGATGGAACATAACAATGAATTAATCTAATTACTCTAGCTCGAGATGTAAACAACTTCTGACCATAACAAAAGAGGCTATTTGAAAGATTTTAATCTCTCGCTCACCTCACTAGCGAGGTCACAGTGGCTTCAGAAGCTCATTACAAGTTATTGGTATATTCTCTACAATATAATCCTAGGAAAACTACAGTAACTCCGTACAGTTAGGAAAAACTCTACAATATAATGTTAGGAAAACTCTACAGTATACTGTTAGGAAAACTCTACAGTATAATGTTAGAAAAAATCTAAAGTATAATGTTAGGAAAACTCTGCAGTATAATGTTAAGAAAACTCTACAGTATAATGTTAGGAAAACTCTACAGTATAATGTTAGGAAAACTCTACAGAATAATGTTAGGAATACTCTACGGTATACTGTTAGGAAAACTTTACAGCATAATGTTAGGAAAACTCTACAGTACAATGTTTGGAAAACTCTACAGTATACTGTTAGGAAAACTACAGTATAATGTTAGGAAAACTCTACAGTACAATGTTTGGAAAACTCTACAGTATACTGTTAGGAAAACTACAGTATAATGTTAGGAAAACTCTACAGTATACTGTTAGGAAAACTACAGTATAATGTTAGGAAAACTCTACAGTATAATGTTAGGAAAACTCTACAGTATAATGTTAGGAAAACTCTACAGTATAATGTTTGGAAATACTCCACAGTATAATGTCTAGAAAATGCATATGTTATAGCAGGAAGGAAGGCTGCCAGAGCAAGAGTAATTGTGAGGTGGTGTTTGATGTCATGACTATGACAGCTGGTGACTAAATACAGCTGATGAAAGTTTACGGCGGCAGAGTTAAGACAACATCAACTGTATACCGTGAGGACGGTGAGGTATGGTGTAGTAATGGTTCAGGATAAGGCCTACACTGGCACTGTGTACACAGAGGTTGTTCAGAGTTTACAAACATTGTGAATGAGTGTAATCCGCTCATTATGGTTGTAAATACAAATTTACGTAACTTCATATGGCCCCTCACATGTATGAGATGAGATCTACATCAATCTGAATTTACACATTCACCCATTTTCAGAAGATGAGACCTCATCTTCAGAAAGACACGGCTCCTTTGGAGAAAGTCCAGGCAACAATAATAATTCCAGAGCTAAGTATGTTAGCCCTGAGACCTTCATGCTAGGAATGGTTAAGGGTCTTAGGGCTATCAACACTACTAACCTGCCACAAACGCTGTAACGGGGACAGTGTAATGTCTCTCTCTCTCTCTTGTCCACTACCCTACCCTTTGATAAGTAAAACTTAGAGACCCCCGAGCTCTACCACAGCGTCCACTACACGCCTCGTGACCTTAGACGTTTGACCGCCTTAGATACTACAATTACGAGACGAGGTACTAGGCTAATGGCAATACTCAAGGATCTTCAGTTGCTGCCACCACCAAATAAAAACGATTTAGAAGATTAATTAATCGTGGTTTGGACCAATTATTTAACCATCAATTCCCTGGGGCTTAAGCCCCAATTACTTGAAAAAGGAGGGGATGAATTTACGTTAAGTGTGGGAATTAAGATGAAAACAAGGGGATATATCAGATATTGAAAATAGATTAGGCTTGCTTGTCATATGGATACCAAGTCCAAGCAACTCGACTCGTGGAGACTACGGCATAGACAATCAATATATTGTTATTGGAAAAACTCAAAAATAATAAAAATCTTAAACAAAGTTTTAAAACAAAACTATCAAAATGAATATGAATGAGGATACTCCGTATCCTTAACACTTAACACTTCCTAACTGAAATATCTTCCTACTGAGGTAATTCCTATCAACTGTACCAACTCTGCAGTACTTTATCAAAATTCTAAGTCCAGCTGATGTTGTTGTGGCCTTTGTGGAGGTGATGGTTGTCCTCCCAGCTGCTGCTCAACCCACACTAACTACCTATTCTCCTCTCTCAAGTCGAGAGACTGTCCAAGGCTAGTATTACTCTGCCTGGTTATACCAAGCAAGGTTAATTGAACAAACTAATATTCATTTACTGAACAACCCCGATGGTTAAATTCTTATTGAACTGATGGTAATTCTATTAGGCATCTTGGGAAAAGCTATATCCAATTAAAATATTGGCTAGTGATCCGAATTTATACTTTATGAGTTACATATATGGAAGGCTGTGGTCACGTCAGCCGTGTGACCGTAACTCAGGGGTCGGTCAGAGGCTACGCTTGGTGAGCTAGTCCCCCGCCTAAGATACTACAACCACAAGACTACAACTACACAACCACAACTGGTCACTGTCTCTTTGACGGTATACAAACCTTGAACTTTACTCTACAATCATGTTAGCCTATCTTGAGATGATTTCGGGGCTTTAGTGTCCCCACGGGCCAGTCCTCGACCAGGCCTCCAACCCCAGGAAGCAGCCCGTGACAGCTTACTAACTCCCAGGTACCTATTTACTGCTAGGTAACAGAGGCATCAAGGTGAAAGAAACTCTGCCCATTGTGTCTCGCCGGCGCCCGGGATCGAACTAGGGACCAAAGGATCATGCGTCCTGTGTTTTGTCCGCTCAGCCGCCGGCTTCCCAGCCTTGCATACATGCTTAATCCAGATTGGTTGTTACTGTAATTACTGTATTTCTTAAACTATCCATTACTTGTTGAATAACCATTGTTTGGTTATTTAATAACCAAACAATGGTTATTGAATAGCCAAGTAATAACCATTACTTGTTTGACAACCATTTTGTCAAACTTGCTAATCCCTTAATCCTGGTCAGTGACCTTTTCTCTCCAAAGTCAGGTAAACTCCTCTCTCTCTCTAAGTTGGCAAAACCACGTGGTCCAATTTAATGCCTATGGCTGAGTTCTATAATTTCTAAATAATTTCTACAAGCTTAGTTTGTTACAAAGCTATGGTTAATGGCTTTGCAAGAATGATAAAATGCCAATTTCTGTATTCTCACAAACCCATTGTATTTTCTTGTAAATAAAAACATAAATCAATTAATAAAATGAATAAACCAGACATGACAGGGCGGATATTAACACCTTTAAAATACTTAACAACTCGAAATGTGTTGATCCAGACAAGTTCTTCAGAAGGTCAGATGTAACACAAACAAGGAGCAACGGTGTCAAGCTTAACAAGCCACAATGTTGGACTGAGAACAGCAGATGTTGCTTCACCCAAAAGGTTATTAACCCATGGAACCACCTACCCGCCGAAGCCATAAATGCCAAGACATCGCTGAACTTTAAAATCCAGCTAGAAAAAATCCTCAGGGCAAATGGGGGGGCGGGATCTTAGACAAGCCGCCGGCTGCCTGCCCTCTTCGAAGGCCACTAGCGTATTAGTGGCCCTCAGGTAAATTCAGGTAAAAAAATATTAAATTAGAAGTTAGAGACACTAGAGTAATGTACAAAACCGTCCACATGGTCCACTTGCGAAGGTTGGGTGGTGGGTATACAGTATTGCCAAATCGTACACAAAACTTTTCGACAACGTATCTTCCAGTTGTCAAAACTGTATAATAATTTGATTATGATATATTAACTTAGATTATACTGCTTAAGGCTTGGTTTCGTTATGTGGGAAAAACCTGCCGGGATTGATATAAGAGGAGAACTACCAGGGACTTGTACTGAACTAAATTAAAATTTACTGTCTGCAAATTAATTCAACTAAAGTCTCTAGCGAGGGTCGTAAATCCTAGCTCCTCTTTTCCTAATGACGGAGTGTGGGCTGTAAGGGTCAGGTGGGTGAATGAATTAGTTGTTAGGTTGATTGAAGATCCACAGTCTACCTGCAGACAAATATCTCACATCAGCTTGTATTTTATACAACGATAAGATTTAATAAATTCAGTTCTATGACTGAAGACTGGTTCTGTTTAAATCAGAGATTTAAACATGTATATAGTCTAGCCTAGCACCATAACTATCAACAGCCAATATATTCTTATCCTATAAACCAGGGGTCTCCAAACTTTTCAATGTAAGGGCCACATTATATATTTCCCATATTTATGCCGGCCGAAGGAATAAAAAATGAAAAAAAAACAAAAACAAATCAGTGCCAGTAATTTAATTTCCTCAAATATTAAAGTATAAACATGGAAAAATTAAAACATATCTTTTTGGAAAAAATTAGGGTAAACTAAATAGATTCCTGCCTTTAGTTTTATGCAACCAAATTAGTGTGACGAATGATACTGCCGTTTTGACTTCAAAATTTCATTAAAATCAGGTTCCAGATTAGATGAGCCAATTGTAAGAATTGATTTCAAGTGATCATCAGACAAATTTGCTCGATAGTTAGATTTCACATACTTCATTTTGGAAAATGTTTGTTCACACAAGTATGTTAAACCAAAAATGGACACAAAACTACAAGCAAACTTTATCAAATTTGGAAACTGATCTGGCGGCAGGCATTTATAAAACTCAATCAGATTTCCTTCTCTATACTTATCTTTCAGTCTGTCATCTTTCGTTGATAAACTTAATGGTTACCATTTTAACTATTTTAAACATGCAATATTTTTGGCTACAATAGTATTATTGCTATTTTGTATGACTAAGATAAAGGTATTGTCAAAGTACAGAGAAAAGAATATTGTACAGTGTTTGTGCTCCCTGAAACAGAAGCAGCGAAGCCCCACTCGCCCTCCATCCCCACAATATACACTTATACACAACTGATTGGTTGTAATGCACAACACATACCTACCAGTACTAGTATCTGTGCGTCACACTATCGAGAGAGAGGAAAACTGACTCGGGCTGAGCGCCACCAGTCAGCAGCCCCAGCTTTGAATAATTCTGCGATGCCATTCGTACGATAATTATTTTTTCAAGGCCACCACACAGGGATTTGTTTGGCGGGCCGGATGAAATTATGTGGCGGGCCGGATGTGGCCCGCGGGCCATAGTTTGGAGACCCCTGCTATAAACAATAAATTAAATTGTAGAAGTATGATAAATGACCTGAAATGTAGTCTAAGTACTAGAAATTATATACAATTAAATGAACTTATATGATAACTAAGCAAGCAGTTATTAACTTGATTTATATATTCAAGGATATATATAGATGTAGATTTATTCAATTTATTTGTAGAGGTACAGTCAGCCTGATTGAATCTTTTCCCACATTATGGACACTCATGACGTTTTGTTTACCGTAACTGAATCTTTTACCACACAATGGATACTCATGAGGTATTGTGCTTAGAGAAGATTCAACTGCTGCACTACAATATTAATATACTTACTGAAATATGAGGTGTTGCCTCACTCTATAACTGACAGACAGACTTATAGATATATTAAAGTCACACAAGCATACAAATGGCCAATTAATATACTAAATAGCATCAATAGACTTCTCTGACTGCCGGGGTACCTGTCTGACAAGGTGTGCCAGACTCTTGTCGCGAGTTTAGGCATGATATTTTATATCACAGCTTTGCTGTATGATGTTCTAAAAGCGTTGCTACGTGATTGCCCTTAATTGCAGTTGTAGAAGGATGAGGGTGGAGGTGGAGACATTATCCCTGTGTGCTCCACTATACACTCTTATTAGATATGTTTTAGGAATTTTTTCTTGTCGATATATTGTCCAGGTACTCACCCAGTTCTAGAGAGTAATCACTGGTGATAAAGATAATTCGATAAGGTGTTCTGAGCTAAGTAATGTTCGCTAAGGTACTGTCACTTGTTCACTGTTTTGTCAACAAATGCGTTCTCCAATGAATATTGATTGATTATTTTTACTGTCTAGACATACGATTGAGACAAGATGTGATTATAATGTAATTAGATATAGGATTTAAAGATTATAAGTAGTACTTGATAGTACTACTGATTCTTATTAAGGATTCGATATAATCCCGACCGGATGTCGAATTAATTCGTTCCAATTATTTTTTAATTAAGAATCCTTCTAGAAGCTTCTGGAGCCTTGAGAGATCATGCACAAAGTCACGTAGGCGTCTATAGGGCCATAGGGTGTACTTGATCCTATTGGCATTGTCATCTAGGATCAAGATGTATAATGAATCTATAGTGATTCTGCTATGATTTTGATATGATTTTGATATGATTTAGATATGATACAGAAATACTACATTTCTTAGATGATAATATAGATATAGTGGGTAAAATTTCCCACACGTTAGATTAGGTTTGGTTGGGATAAATTAAGTAAGCTTTAAGACTTTTCGAGCCGTCATGGGTACGATGTGTCGTACATCTGTGGAGAGCCGGGCTGCCTCAGTCCTCGTGGGCTCAAACTAGCCAGTGCTGTGCTTGCTGTGGACTTTATAGAGGAAGTCACCATTAACAATGGCTAATAGGAAAGGACAGAGCCTTGATAATGCACCAGTATCTAGGAAAAGGTGACCCATTACCGTGGACGAAGCTAGATATTATTAAGTGCTCTGATAGGTGTGAACAAAATATAAACAGAACTTGTAAATGTTTACGACGTGAACTACCTAACAACTGCTACCATCTTGAAAGACAAAACATGCATCTTTAAGCATGTGAAGGGTTTTACTCCATTGAGATCAACGACAATAAGGAAAAGATTTTTTAATTTGTGATATGGAAAAGCTGTTAACATTGTGGATTGAGGACCAGAATTGTCGTCGAAATCCAATCAGTCTGATGTTCATACAGGAGAAAGCATGAAGTCTTTTTGATGATTTAAAGAAATTAGGTGAAACTGTGAGTGATGTAATATTTGTGGCGAGTCGCGGTGGTTTGAGACATATAAGTGTCGGTCAGGCAAAACGATTTACAGCCAAAGACCAGCAGAGACATCCAGAGCTGGTAGATGATGCCTTGGCACTTCTGGAAGAGCAACACGACGATGCTGAGAGATATCATAACGCCTCAAACATTATATTACATTACCTTGCACCCAACCAAAATAAAATTCCTGTGAAAGAAAGGTAGCTGTGCAGAGTACTTTTGAGAAAATATTTCCCGACAGTCTCCAGCTCTGCAATTGCCTCTCAAAAAGTCGCCATTAATTGCCTCAACAGTCTTAATGAAAAGGTCTGACTTAAAGCCATCGACTTGTACAGCAGCTAGTGACAATGATGGTGACCCACAGGTGTTTGCCACCCACCATCGTCTCTCACATCAAACACAACCAGTGAAACTGAAAATTCCCAGCCCCCTCCCCTCCCCCCCCCTCCACCACCGACGCTGCACCGCCATCTCCTCCAACAACTAACTTCGACAACCAGGATAACGACATCATTCAAGGTAAATAATATGCAGTTTTTTATTTGTCCCCAAATATTGGTTTTGTGAGGATCTTTGGTTGTCCGGGAACGCATCTCTCATATATATATATTTCCCAGGATTATGTGGAATAATGTGTGCATGCAAGCTTAGTTATGGTACACATTAGTGAACAAGTACACAAGGCTGAAACAAACCATTAAAAGATTGCTCCAGATGTTTATTGGATCATCTATTTTTACACTCCATCTCAAGATCACTTTGGCGTCATCTTTATTACAAGTGAAGCAGAAGCATATTGTGACTCGGGCCAGGGAAAACACAATAGGCTCTCAGGCTATTACAATGGTCTTATATTTGTGTTCTGTTCAACAATTACTTCTATTACCGTAAGACAAAACTAGCGACCCACAACCATAGTCTTACTACGACAAACACCAAGACTTAACGTAATAGGTTTTGTTATCTTCGATCAGAGATATGTGGGCTGATGGAAAGGTTACGCCTCTAAGGTTTGGAAGAAAATTAGATATGAAATACAGCAGTTTTCAGGCCACTCCTTTGCTGTTCTTACATAATTCCCGTGTGTTTAGACATGTAGCACAAGGTGAACGTCCCCATAGCCATATCTCCAAGCTTTTAAGATTTAATTTTTCTGTTTTTGCTTGATTTTGAATTCATAAAAGCCAAGGCTGCTCTAGACACTTGCCGTTTTCTACGCGGTGTGACTGGGCGGGAACTCTGCCCAGACCGCCCATGTCCGGGAACTAGTGTACAGTCGTCGTCTGGGTCAATATGGAAAACAATATAGCCAGCGGCACTTGTTGCCAGGGTAACCATATGATGCTGGTTGGTTGTTTTATACAAGTAGTATTGCAGGCAGAGGGCATATTGCATTGTGAGCGTCATTATAGAGACGCAGATAGCCGTCGCCTTCAGTATACCCCGACTCCGTACCAGTGAAAAGCTGATCTTCAAGGCTATCATATGTTTGATCACCTGCTTTCATCTATATTGTTGAATCGTGCTGTCAGTTATGGCAACGCCCAGGAACCAATGAGAAAGTGAAACAATTCTAGTCCCAGGTGGTTAACTTGTGGGAGCCGGTGACGTCGTGCAGTTGGTGGGAGGCGAAGGAGGCAACCAAGCGGTGGTCTCCTGACCTGCGGGCGACGAAGGTGTAGCTGTAGGTGAAGGTTTCCCTCGGCCGGACCTCCTGAGTCACCCTCACGGTCCTGGGCCGGTAGGCGCCCCAGATCACTATGCTGAAGAAGCAGTCGAGTTGTGTGGTGACCACCAGCCAGGTCGGACATTCCTGAGGTCTCTCCGCTCCTGGCTCGTGTTTACGTTGGGTGATTGCTGGTTTGCCCTGCTGGTGGTGGTTTGCCACTGACAGGGTGACGTTTGACTTAGCCATGGGGACTTCTCGCCCTCCAGTGAAGAGGACATTGTCGGCTGGTCTGGCATTTACGGTGCCGGTGGACCATTCATTGGTTGGTGTCGCCCTGGTGGACGTGCTTCATGTGCAACTGTCGGACCTGGTGGGCATCCAGCTGCTTCAGGGCAACCGTGCTGTGGTCAAGTTCTGCCTCCGGGCTGCCTTTCAGGCGTTTCTCGAGCAGTGTGTGGGGCGTGATTACCCTCTCCCAGATACTGCTGGTTCTGTTAAGGTGGTGAATCTTAGTGTCACCTTGACGTCTGTGACGGTGCATGGTGCCCCCTACGAATTTCAGGACGACTTCTTGGCCTCCTTTTTTGAATGATTTGGGAGTGTTAAGTGTTCGTTGGAACAAGGTCGTTGCCGGGCACTGTGTTGGTATGTTTGACGGTTCCCGTACCCTGACGATGTCGCTGAAGTGTAGTGTACCGTTGTCGATGTCCGTGTTGGGTTACACACTCCGCTGCCAGTTCGGGGTCAACCGTGTACTTGTTATCAGTGTGGTCACGAGGGTCATCTGGCTGCAGCATGCGACGTGGGAGCAACTGGTTGAGTGCATGTTTTTCGTGCGGAGGATCCCCCCCCCCCTGTTGCGTTCAGACGGTTCTGAGGATGGAGTGGGTGCTGTGCCTGAGGCGCCTGATTGCATGTCTGCTGCTCCCCCTGTTGAGGCGAGTTCTACGGCTTGTGCGACACGTCTGGTGACTGCTGTTGCCCCTGGGGTTGTTGAGCCAGTGTGTGTGGGCTTTGGGCCGTCGCCTGAGCTACGTGTCGTGCAGGATGTCCCAGTGGAGGTTCATGTCCCGCCCCCGCCTGTGGATGTGATACCGGCTCCCGGGGACGCGGTGCGTGCCGTGCCTGTGTGTGTTGGCGACTGTAGTTCTGCTCTTTCCGTCCCTTTGCAGAAGCGGGCGCGTCGGTGCTCTGAGGATGTTTCCCTGGATGATGTGGACAGTGTGGGTGATGTGGCCTCTGTGGACTCTTCGGATGGTGCTGGTGTGACCTGTGTGGATGTGAAGATAGTGGCTGTGCCTGCAGTGGGGCCTGCTGGGAGTGGTGTGGTGCGGCCTGTCTCGAAGAGTTCGCGGTGGGCTTGGAGTGTCTCCCCTTCGTGGTGTGCCTTGGGAGATGGCTGGGGAGTATGATACTCTGGCGTCCCTTGCCGAGGATGATGGTGCTGTGAGGGGCTCCGAAGTTGCTATCTGTGTCCCCCCTCCTGCGTCTCCTGCTGTTGGATCTCCGCAGTGGGGGGTTGTCCCTGATGATCGGACCTCGTCATGATGTTGCGGAAAGATGTGCGCCGGAGGGGGGGTGGGACCTCGGCTCCTGTGCCCTGTGGTGGGGTCAGTGCCACGCCTGCATCCCCTGCAGTTCCACCTCCTTCATTGCCCTAGTCTGGGGGAAACCTAGTCCCAGCTGCTGGGGTCGTGCCCTATGGGGGTCCAATGTTGGGCCCTTATCAGGATGCCCGGGTGCTTCCGGTCCCGTGGTGCTCGTCCACTGTCTGGGTGTCGCGGGTGAAGGAGTTTGTGTATAGGGTGCCGAATAAGATGTCTCAGCCGAGGCCACCGCCTGGTGGCCAGGTGCCCGATGACACGTGGGTGATTTGGGAGGCGTACTGCTTGCACTTTCCGATATATAAGTTCCCGGAGAAGTATTAGTTCACGTCTGATCACCTGCCGCCGTGACCTCGTCGCCCCGCCCTATGGTGCGGGGAGTTTCCCTCTAATGTCCCCCTCTGTTTTCGTCGCCACTCCTCTCTCTACGACCCGTCACGTCTCACACTTTTGACTTGCTTCTCCTCCTTAACGTCTACGCGTCTCCCTACATTTGTTCTGGTGCAGTCATCTGGAGGGTAAACCCTTCATGCAAACTGCACCTATTCTCGAGAAGAAGAAGAAGAAGCAGTCGGTGAGGGCCACGTCGAGCGGGTTGCTGAAGGTGAAGGTGGCCTTGCACTCCTGCCCAACCTGGCACTCTGGCACCTGTGGGCGACGACACGCAAGTTAAATGTGACAGGAAAACTGAGTTTAAAACAAGATAACATCGATACCCGCGGATGGCTGAGTGTCCTGTCTGTACAAGCTGTGTGATCTTTACACTTGGAACCTTCAAACGAATATAACAAGTTGTTGTACGAGTAGTACCTCGATGCTCATCCTAGGCTTCTCAAACTGGAAGTCGAACTCGTCGATGTAGGACTGCTTGCTCTCGGAGACATGACCCGAGGCGGTGACCATGAAGAAACCCATGTCGACGAGGCGGTCCTGGTGCCCTGAGGCGTCCAGCTTGAGGGTGAGGGTGTCCTTCTGGCCCCCAGCGAGGGTGAACTGGCCCGTCACCCTCTTGAGGTGCGACCCCAACACCCTGGTGTAGAAGGCGCTCCTGCAGGGCCACACCAGGACATGTCAAGCATCAGAAAATGGTAAATAGCAGTAGGCCTACTAGTCCATGTTAGGCCGGTCTACTGGACCATGTTAGGCCGGTCTAGTGGACCATGTTAGACTGGTCTACTGGACCATGTTAGGCCAGTCTACTGGACCATGTTAGGCCGGTCTAGTGGAACATGTTAGACCGGTCTAGTGGACCATGTTAGACCATTCTACTGGACCATGTGAGGCCGGTCTACTGGACCATGTTAGGCCGGTCTAGTGGACCATGTTGTACCGGTCTAATGGACCATGTTAGGCCGGTCTAGTGGACCATGTTCCTGTCTACCCACAGTCACCCCTCCTGTCTACCTCAGTCATCCCTCCTGTCTACCACAGTCACCCCTCCTGTCTACCACAGTCACCCCTCCTGTCTACCCACAGTTACCCCTCCTGTCTACCTCAGTCACCCCTCTTGTCTATCTCAGTCATCCCTCCTGTCTACCTCAGTCACTCCTGTCTCCCTCAGTCATCCCTCCTGTCTACCCACAGTCACCCCTGCTGTCTACCTCAATCATCCCTCCTGTCTACCCACAGTCACCCCTCCTGTCTACCTCAGTCACCCCTCCTGTCTACCCACAGTCACCCCTCCTGTCTACCTCAGTCACCCCTCCTGTCTACCACAATCACCCCTCCTGTCTACCTCAGTCACCCCTCTTGTCTCCCTCAGTCATCCCTCCTGTCTACCTCAGTCACCCCTCCTGTCTACCCACAATCACCCCTCCTGTCTACCTCAGTCACCCCTCCTGTCTACCCACAGTCACCCCTCCTGTCTACCCACAGTTACCTCTCCTGTCTACCCACAGTCACCGCCCCTGTCTACCTCAGTCACCCCTCCTGTTTACCTCAGTCACTCCTCCTGTCTACCCACAGTCACCCCTCCTGTTTACCTCAGTCACTCCTCCTGTCTACCCACAGTCACCCCTCCTGTCTACCTCAGTCACCCATCCTGTCTACCCACAGTCACCCCCCTGTCTACCCACAGTCACCCCTCCTGTCTACCTCAGTCATCCCTCCTGTCTACCTAAGTCACCCCTCCTGTCTACCTCAGTCATCCCTCCTGTCTACCCACAGTCACCCCTCCTGTCTACCTCAGTCATCCCTCCTGTCTACCCACAGTCACCCCTCCTGTCTACCTCACTCACCCCTCCTGTCTACTTTACTTATCCCTCCTGTCTACCTCAGTCATCCCTCCTGTCTACTCACAGTCGCCCCTCTTGTCTACCCACAGTCTCCCCTCCTGTCTACCTCAGTCACCCCTCCTGTCTACCTCAGTCATCCCTCCTGTCTACTCACAGTCACCCCTCCTGTCTACCCACAGTCACCCCTCCTGTCTACCGACTGTCACCCCTCCTGTCTACCCACAGTCACCCCTCCTGTCTACCCACAGTCACCCCTCCTGTCTACTCACAGTTGCCCCTCCTGTCCACCACAGTCACCCCTCCTGTCTACCCACAGTCACCCTCCTTTCTACCCACAGTCACCCCTCCTGTCTACCTCACTCACCCCTCCTGTCTACCTCACTTATCCCTCCTGTCTACCTCAGTCATCCCTCCTGTTTACTCACAGTCGCCCCTCTTGTCTACCCACAGTCTCCCCTCCTGTCTACCTCAGTCACCCCTCCTGTCTACCTCAGTCATCCCTCCTGTCTACCTTAGTCATCCCTCCTGTCTACTCTCAGTCGCCCCTCTTGTCTACCCACAGTCACCCCTTTTGTCTACCTCAGTCACCCCTCCTGTCTACCTCAGTCGCTTCTCCTGTCTACCCACAGTCACCCCTGCTGTCTACCTCAGTCACCCCTGCTGTCTACCTCAGTCACTCCTGTCTACCCACAGTCACCCTTCCTGCTACCCACAGTCACCTCTCCTCTCTACCCACAGTCACCCCTCCTGTCTACCCACAGTCAACTCTCCTGTCTACCCACAATCACCCCTCCTGTCTACCTCAGTCATCCCTCCTATCTACCTCAGTCACCCCTCCTGTCTACCCACAGTCACCCCTCCTGTCTACCTCAGTCATCCCTCCTGTCTACCCACAGTCACCCCTCCTGTCTACCTCAGTCATCCCTCCTGTCTACCTCAGTCACCCCTTCTGTCTACTTCAGTCATCCCTCCTGTCTACCCACAGTCACCCCTCCTGTCTACCACAGTCACCCCTCCTGTCTACCTCAGTCAACCCTCCTGTCTACCTCAGTCACCCCTCCTGTCTACCACAGTCACCCCTCCTGTCTACCCACAGTCACCCCTCCTCTCTACCCACAGTCACCCTTCCTGTCTACCGACAGTCACCCCTCCTGTCTACCCACAGTCACCCCTCCTGTCTACCCACAGTCACCCCTCCTGTCTACCGACTGTCACCCCTCCTGTCTACCCACAGTCACCCCTCCTCTCTACCCACAGTCATCCCTCCTGTCTACCGACAGTCACCCCTCCTGTTTACCCACAGTCACCCCTCCTATCTACCCACAGTCACCCCTCCTGTCTGACCACAGTCACCCCTCCTGTCTACCCACAGTCACCCCTCCTGTCTACCGACAGTCACCCCTCCTGTCTACCCACAGTCACCCCTCTTCTCTACCCACAGTCACCCCTCCTGTCTAACCACAGTCACCCCTCCTGTCTACCCACAGTCACCCCTCCTGTCTACCCACAGTCACATAAGAACATAAGAAAAAAGGTAATTACTTGAGGCCTATTGGCCCATACCTATTGGAAGGGATGAAATATCTAGAGCATCTAGGTCTAAAAGTATTTGTGTCTTGGGTGACTTTAATTTTAGTGGAGTAAACTGGATTAACAGAACAGGGAATAGCGAAGCAGAAGTTTTTATAGAATTAATTGACAATTTCTTTCTTATGCAACACATTAAGGAACCAGTGAGGGAAAATAATATTTTAGATTTAGTGTTAACTAACATGGAAACACAGATTAATTACATCGAAATAGGGAGTGAGCTAGGGAACAGTGATCACAAAGAATTCAGATTTAGCATAGAATGGAATAGATCTGCAGGAGAAAATTCTGTTAAAGTGCCAGATTTTCGTAAAGCTAATTTTAATATCCTAAGAATTTTCTGGGTCAAATAGATTGGAAAGTCTTGGGCATGGAGGGGAGGGTGAGCCGGTTTTTGAGCAAGACGTGAACCCAGCGATGGGTGACATTGAAGATGATTTTGATTTGGATTCAAAATATAACTTATTTACAAATATTCTAAGCAAAGCACAGAAAAGTAGTATACCTTACAAATTGAATATATCTAATTCAAAATTCAGGAGAAGTTGCACTCCAGGCATGGGAAAAGGCTTTTCCCTGACGGCGACTTGGACTTCACCGGTCACGAAGGGACAATCCAGGTGGACTCTGACGAGAGGATAAGGAGTAGTAGCAGTGAGGTCAGTGATGAAGACAGTCTCTCCGGTGTAGGCGACGTTGGGCACAGCTGATTTCAAGACTATTGATTGAAGAGCCGCTGTGTCCCTCAAGATCTTAAGTCCAAAACGTCCCTCAGAATCTGAACCGTTGGTAGTGATAGTTCCAGGATACAGATGC
Organism: Procambarus virginalis; assembly: GCA_020271785.1. NCBI lineage: Eukaryota > Metazoa > Arthropoda > Malacostraca > Decapoda > Cambaridae > Procambarus > Procambarus virginalis. The sequence goes on along the minus strand of WNGS01000786.1, from coordinate 83,468 downwards.
TTGCTGAAGAGAGAGAGATCATTAACATGAACACCAACATTCATTACAGGCTTACCGGACTTAGGAGGAGTCTGTTTGGGTTTTGTGGATTCGGTGTTACCTTTATATGTAGACTTACCACATTTTTCTATGGTATGTCCATAGAGTTTACAATACTTACAGTACAGTTGCGAGGTACCTTGATCTGGGCTCACTTTCTCGTAACTGTACCAAGACTTCTTACTGGTAGGTGGTTCTGGTGTCAGCCGACTTCGCGCATTTCACTAAGTCGGTCTCTTCCTTATCTGCTAAATATAAACGGACAGGAGGAGGTACACGCCTCAAGAATTCTTCAACCAGCATGAGGTTGACGAGTTCTGGAAAAGTAGAGACATGTACTGCCTCCAGCCATTTCATAAAATATCTCAGTTTGGTGTTGGCAAACTCTAAGAAGGTGGTGGTACTTGCCTTTACGTAGTCACGGAATTTTCGGCGGTAGCTTTCGGTGGAGAGAAGGTAGGCGTCCAACACAGCTTGCTTCCGGGTTGGGTAGTCATTCTCAGACGCCAAAGTGCTGAGTGTGACTGCTGCTCTACCTGTAAGATGTACTCGGAGAAGGGTAGCCCATTGGTCGGTAGGCCAACTAAGTTGATTAGCAAGGGTCTCAAAGGTTGTAAAAAAAACGTCTACCTCTGACTCTACAAACAGTGGCATTAACTTACTTACATGGGAGACATTGAAGCTTGGAGGAAGACTGGCTATAGCTTGCTGGCGTTGGCTTTCCAAGGTGTGTTCTCTTTGACGACATGCTAGAGCCAGATCCGCTTGCTGCTTATCATGCTCGCGTTGCAGCTCCAGATTACGTTGTTTGAGGGCCAGCTCACGTTCTTGCTGTCCTTGGAGGAGGAGGGCCTCTCTTTCACTCTCTTCTTTCCTCAGGGTGGCCTCTCGCTCCTTGAGGCGGATTTCTTCTTTCTTGAACTGGAGCTCTCTTTCTTGCTCTTCCTTTCTGATGGCAGCCTCACGTTCTTGCTCTTCCTTTCTGATGGCAGCTGCTTCCTGTTGTTGCTCCCGCTCGATTTTAGCAAGTTCAAGTTTGAGTTTCATTGCCGTCAGATCATGCTTATCTGAAATAGTGTAAAGTTCGTGAGTGTCAGGGTCTATTACCTCTTCATCCAAAAGGTGATCCAAGAGTAGGTTATGTACTTCATGCTTGTTGGCTCCATGGGGAACATCTAGGTGATACTCATGTGCAAGAGTTATCAATTCGGTTCTCTTGGCATGACGTAAGTTCTCTGTTTCACCTGCTGGATTTGAACGGAAAGCTTGGAGACGAAACATGGTGAAATTAGCAAATAAATGAGACACGAATATACTGTGGTGATATGGTGAATGTCAGAAACAGGAAAACGTGGCAACTGGTACCTATCCTGTGGGATTGTTAACAATTAAAGTTAATTCAAGATGGTAAATGATTAAGATCGCAGGAAATCTTGTACCCGGTACTCACTGTGGGAGGATAAGGGCAAGAAAATCCTACTAATTAGTAGAAACTGAGTTTCTAAAGTAAATGGAACACTTAATGGTTCCAAAAGTAAATTAGGTAGTCCAAGAATGTAGGCATACCTTGCCAAGTCACTATAGAACATAAGCAAGTTTTTCCCACTGAAATTAAATTTGATACTTACAGAATTAGCAAACTTTGTGCTCTGAAAAAAGAAAGCTAATTCCCTACCTAAGTAAATATCATCTTTCTGACCGACGAGTAGGGGTGCGAGTGTCAACTAGTGACGAGAACTATTGGCGAGGTCCCAACTCGTCAATAAAAGTCCGTGCGAGAGGAACTATGGCCCTCTTTATCCTCCTAGAGTCGGATTGCAGAAATTAGGTGCTATTGACCCGGAGACAGACCACAGTACCAAGGTACCTATATGATGATCTGCCGAAAATATGAGAAATATCCTAGGGACAAAAGGTGTATGGAGGTATTTGAAAGAAATTCCCTTTGAAAGAAATTTCTTTGAAAGAAAGAAAGGAGAAAGCTAATTCCCTACCTAGTAAATCATCTTTCTGACCGACGAGTAGGGGTGCGAGTGTCACTAGTGATGAGAACTATTGGCGAGGTCCCAACTCGTCAATAAAAGTCCGTGCGAGAGGAACTATGGCCCTCTTTATCCTCCTAGATTCGGATTGCAGAAATTAGGTGCTATTGACCCGGAGACAGACCACAGTACCAAGGTACCTATATGATGATCTGCCGAAAATATGAGAAATATCCTAGGACAAAGGTGGTAAGCACGGGTAATAACACGGAGGGAAGACGACCAATTAAAGTATGACTGCGGCCCTACAGTCACCACGTAATCCAAAGTTTTCTCACACTCACATATGCTACTCCCGGAGTGCACAATACACACAGCACCAAATGAATAATAAAAGTGATTAGTGAAAATACTAAAGCAAGGAATTAAAGCCAAGTACGCTTACCACAAATACCAATACCTGAGTGAAGCTCCCAAACAGGCCCCCAAGTATATGTGACGGTAAAGTGTTGGAGTATGGTGTTCGGCAGTCTTCCATGGCAGATGTCAATGCCTGGTCACATACACGTAAAAAAAAGAGACTGCTTGCCTGATAGTCTGTGGTAAGGTAGGGAAGACACACAAAACACAAAGATAAACAATGAATTTTAATTACTCTAGAAAACAAGTTAAATAAAGACAATTCCTTGGCTTGGCAAAGTGGAAATATAACAAGTGAAAAAGAACTAACATAAAAATGAATAATTACTGGTTTACGTTAACAATAATACAAAATGTAATACAAGTAAAATGGTGCTGGAATATTAGCGCAAGCTAAGAACCGCTACTTGATACCCGAGGATATCAATTAGATGTTCACAGCTTTAGAGCACAGATATTCTGAGGAAGTGTCGTGGCGTGATCTAGACGTTGACTTGGGTAGAGGCGTGCGTGGTGCGAAGCAGAAGTGGTGTGATCCTGACCAACCAATCAGAAAGCAGACAGGCAACACTAGTAGTTAGCTCGTTGAATTGTCGCACTGAGCCGTGATGAGAAGTGTGGGGGGTGCAGGAGTGGGGGTTATGCAGGTGCGTGTGGCTGCCTTGACAAACTTTTGGCTACTGTTGAATGTATCTTGAATGTAGCAATGAACGTGATGATGAAGGGAAGAGCAGGCTCAATCTCTCTTGAAAGAGATTATCGTCACAAATATATATATATATATATAATATATATATAATATATTATATATATATATATATATATATATATATATATATATATTATACATATATATAATTTTAGCTATATATATGTTCAAAATTTTATGTATATATTGTTAAGGTAGATGGTGGTTACTAATATTTTTGGTTATCAGTTCAAAAAACAATTATTACATGTCTAGCAAATAATCGGACAAATTTAACACCACAAAATTCTCATAATAAATGACAACATAAATCATCTCCAAAATCGACCAAATGGATTCGCTACAAAATCTCACACAAAAATCCCGTAAGGATTAGTGGGCGTCGTCAAGTGCCTCCGTGGTCAGATTATATGTATTTACCGTTTTTGTCCTGTCCAATGAGAGTCCAGGAAATAAGACCCCCCTAAATAAAAATACGCCTCTTCAAACTTTGTCTTGAGGGTGAACAAAACTTGAGATTATTGTGAAATTTGAGATTCTTCCCCTGACTGACGGGGTGGGGAAGGGCTGGAGGATAAAAAGTCGGAAATCACACGGCAATTTCGAAATTGTTGTCCGAACTTGGAATGTTTCTTTGGTCGCCGGGTCTGACGCGGTAAAAACTTGTTTGAGACAAAGAAGTAGGTGAACGAACTTTGTTTTTGTGTGTGTGTTTGTGAGTGTGGTGTGTTGTTTTGAGTGTGTGTGTGTACTCACCTATATGTACTCACCTATATGTGTCTGCATCATCGAGCATTGACTCTTGGATCCCGCCTTTCGAGCATCAGTTGTTCACAGCAATGACTCCTGTCCCATTTCCCTATCATACCTGGTGTTAAAATTATCAATAGTATTTACTTCCACAACCTGTTCCTTAAGTGCATTCCATTTTCCCACTACTCTCACGCTAAAAGAAACTTACTAACATCTCTGTGACTCATCTGAGTTTCCAGTTTCCACCCATGTCCCCTCGTTCTGTTATTATTACGAGTGAACATTTCATCTATTTCCACTTTGTCAATTCCACTGAGTATTTTATATGTCCCTATCATATCTCCTCTCTCCCTTCTTTTCTCTAGTGTCATAAGGTTCAGTTCCTTCAGACGCTCTTCATATCCCATCCCTCGTAACTCTGGGATAAGCCTCGTCGCAAACCTCTGAACCTTCTCCAGTTTCCTTATGTGTTTCTTCAGGTGGGGCTCCATGATGGCGCGGCATACTCTAAGACGGGTCTCACGTATGCAGTGTAAAGCACCTAAAAGCCTCCTCATTTAGTTTCTGAATGAAGTTCTAATTTTCGCCAGTGTAGTACGCTGCTGTCGTTATCCTATTTATATGTGCCTCAGGAGTTACATTAGGTGTCACATCCACTCTCAGGTCTCTTTCTCGAATCGTTACAGGTAGGCTGTTCCCCTTCATTGTGTACTGTCCCTTTGGTCTCCTATCACCTGATCCCATTTCCATAACTTTACATTTACTGGTGTTAAACTCCAGTAGCCATTTTCCCTGACATCTCTGCAACCTGTTTAAGTCCTCTTGGAGGATCCTACAATCCTCGTCTGTCACAACTCTTCTCATTAATTTTGCGTCATCCGCAAACATTGACATGTATGATTCCACTCATGTAAACATATCATTTACGTAAATTAGAAAGAGGATTGGTCCCAGCACCGATCCTTGAGGTACTCCACTCGTTACTGTTCGCCAGTCCGAGTTCTCGCCCCTTACCATTACCCTCTGGCTCCTTCCTGTTAGGTAGTTCTTCACCATACTGGGCCTTCCGCTTACTCCTGCCTGCCTCTCAAGTTTGTATAGCAGTCTCATGTGCGGTACTGTATCAAAGGCCTTTTGGCAGTCAAGAAATGTGCAGTCTGCCCAGCCTTCTCTGTCCTGCCTTATCCTTGTTACTTTATCATAGAATTCTAAAAGGTTTGTTAGGCATGATTTCCCTGTCCAGAATCCATGTTGGTGCTTGTTTACAAACCCAATGCTCTCCAGTGCTCAACAAGTCTTAGCCTAATTATTCTTTCAAGTATTTTGCAGGGGATGCTTGTCAGTGATACGGGTCTGTAGTTAAGTGCCACCTCCCTATCACCTTTCTTGAAGATCGGGTACGACATTGCCTCCTCCAGCAACAGGGCAATTCTCCCGACTGATGACTCATTAGAGACAGTGCCAGAGGCACGCTGATGTGGTGTGCTTGTGGGTGTGTGTGTGTGTGTGTGTGGTGTACTCACCTAGTTGTACTCACCTAGTTGTGCTTGCGGGGGTTGAGCTCTGGCTCTTTGGTCCCGCCTCTCAACCGTCAATCAACAGGTGTACAGTTTCCTGAGCCTAATGGGCTCTATCATATCTACACTTGAAACTGTGTATGGAGTCAGCCTCCACCACATCGCTTCCTAATGCATTCCATTTGTCAACCACTCTGACACTAAAAAAGTTCTTTCTAATATCTCTGTGGCTCATTTGGGCACTCAGTTTCCACCTGTGTCCCCTAGTGCGTGTGCCCCTTGTGTTAAACAGCCTGTCTTTATCAACCCTGTCGATTCCCCTGAGAATCTTGAATGTGGTGATCATGTCCCCCCTAACTCTTCTGTCTTCCAACGAAGTGAGGTTTAATTCCTGCAGTCGCTCCTCGTAGCTCATACCTCTCAGCTCGGGTACTAGTCTGGTGGCAAACCTTTGAACCTTTTCCAGTTTAGTCTTATGCTTGACTAGATAGGGACTCCATGCTGGAGCCGCATACTCCAGGATTGGTCTGACATATGTGGTATATAATGTTCTGAAAGATTCCTTACACAAGTTTCTAAAGGCCGTTCTTATGTTAGCCAACCTGGCATATGCTGCTGATGTTATCCTCTTGATATGAGCTTCAGGGGACAGGTCTGGCGTGATATCAACCCCCAGGTCTTTCTCTCTCTCTGACTCTTGAAGTATTTCATCTCCCAAATGATACCTTGTATCTGGTCTCCTGCTTCCTACCCCTATCTTCATTACATTACATTTGCTTGGGTTAAACTCTAACAGCCATTTGTTCGACCATTCCTGCAGCTTGTCCAGGTCTTCTTGAAGTCTCAAGCTGTCCTCCTCTGTCTTAATCCTTCTCATAATTTTGGCGTCGTCAGCAAACATTGAGAGGAATGAGTCTATACCCTCTGGGAGATCATTTACGTATATCAGAAACAGGATAGGTCCAAGTACAGAGCCCTGTGGGACTCCACTGGTGACTTCACGCCAGTCTGAGGTCTCACCCCTCACTGTAACTCTCTGCTTCCTATTGCTTAGGTACTCCCTTATCCACTGGAGCGCCCTACCTGTTACTCCTGCCTGTTTCTCCAGCTTATGCATCAACCTTTTATGGGGTACTGTGTCAAAGGCTTTCCGACAGTCCAAAAAAATGCAGTCCGCCCACCCTTCTCTTTCTTGCTTAATT
>WNGS01000786.1:49194-73473 GCA_020271785.1 Procambarus virginalis | reverse complement strand
GTGGTTGTAATAGTGGTGGTGGTGGTGGTTGTAATAGTGGTAGAGGTGGTTGTAATAGTGGTGGAGGTGGTTGTAATAGTGGCGGTGGTGGTTGTAATAGTGGTGGTGGTGATTGTAATAGTGGTGGAGGTGGTTGTAATAGTGGTGGAGGTGGTTGTAATAGTGGTGGAGGTGTTGTAATAGTGGTGGTGGTTGTAATAGTGGTGGAGGTGGTTGTAATAGTGGTGGTGGTTGTAATAGTGGTGGAGGTGGGTTGTAATAGTGGTGGTGGTTGTAATAGTGGTGGAGGTGGTTGTAATAGTGGTGGTGGTGGTGTAATAGTGGTGGAGGTGGTTGTAATAGTGGTGGTGGTTGTAATAGTGGTGGAGGTGGTTGTATAGTGGGGGTGGTGGTTGTAATAGTGGTGGAGGTGGTTGTAATAGTGGTGGGGGTTGTAATAGTGGTGGAGGTGGTTGTAATAGTGGTGGAGGTGGTTGTAATAGTGATGGTGGTTGTAATAGTGGTGGTGGTGGTTGTAATAGTGGTGGTGGTGTCTTGAGGGGTGACACACCTGGACTTGAGTGCGGGAGTAAGACACACCTGGACTTGAGTGCGGGAGTAAGACACACCTGGACTTGAGTGCGGGAGTCTGACACACCTGGACTGGACTTGAGTGCGGGAGTAAGACACACCTGGACTTGAGTGCGGGAGTCTGACACACCTGGACTTGAGTGCGGGAGTCTGACACACCTGGACTTGAGTGCGGGAGTCTGACACACCTGGACTTGAGTGCGGGAGTCTGACACAGGCACCCACCATGGTTCACCTGTCACCGGGTCCTCACATGCGACAAGTAAACCTCTTCCCGGTTTAACACAGAGGAATCCCAAGACACGATCACCCACAATGGCTTCAGACCGCTCTTCTGGTTCCCCATGTCGAGGCTAACACCACACTCACCCTCTTCTTGCCTACAATACTCGTCTCCGTCGCACTCCACTGTCATATCTTAAGCAAAATGCAACACGTGTACTGTCTCCTAAGTGTCATCGTGTTCTTCCTCCGTGGGAAGTCACAAATAGTGTCGACATCCTTTCCTGTTCCTCCAAAGTTGACTGTGACTCTGGGGAAATTATAATTTATAATATTTTTTTTATTTAATATTTATTTATTTATTAGTTTTATTAATTTATAAATTAATTATATTTTACGTTAATTTATATTTGTGATAGCAAACTATGATGTTTAAAGTGGACTGTATGATTTAAGAATTTCCACAAATCGCTTCCTTACACATTCTTGGGGTTTATAGTTTATATAAGTAAATTATAGTTTATATAAGTAATTTGGCATCAATATAAATTATTGGTTAGCAGACATTCACTACAATATTAGACTATACATGTTAGTAACTAAATGGGAAGGCCTTATCTGTATGGATGATGCCTAAACAATCAGATATGAACACAAAGACAAATACTCCTCTCTCCTGGGTGAGGCCGCCTGCACCACATGTACTGGTTGTGCCAAGTTGTTGTTAATTCTGCTTCTTCCCTTTCAATTACACCTGTCAAAGGGCACATAATAATAGTAATAACCTATATGACAGTTATATTAGGGGAAATTTTGACAATTTAAATAAAGTTGTGAGACTATTGCTCACCCTATTTTGTGTCTCGACTCGTGTTCTAACCAGTTCCCCCTATTGCTATCTAACATATCTGGCCAGGAATGTGAAGATAATATATCGGTTTCGGGAAGGACATCTCCCTGATTTATAGATGAAGATTGTGTTGATAATAGGAGCACTTTACAACCCATAACACTGTTGTCCATGGGAGTAATTATTGGAGCTAGATTTACGCCAGAAAGACTTGTTGTATTAAATGGTGACTGACTGTGGTCGTCTCCCATGGACGCCTTGGCTGTTTTGTCCAGATGTCGTCAAGAAGTGGTTAGAGGTCCCCACATTTACTTTATTTTGGTACGGATAATTAATTTGGTTCAAGTAAAATATTTCTATGATATTTACAGTCCAGAGACTGCTGTATTATGAATGATTCCCAATATTAGGTGGTGAATTTAATGACGACATTTACCAATAATATCTCCGTTTTCTACCAAGGAAAATTCCACTGTGCCTCATCTTTTATGAGTGATTAAAGCACTATTTCTAGGGTTAATTTGTTATTACAAAACAGCAGCAATATTATCTGCCTTTCGTATTAAATGTTAGTAAATGGTGTCGGTTTTTCTGACAGTGACACACTAACGCCTCCAACAATGCCTCTTCTGTATCTAACGATGGTGTATTCTACAAGCTATTTTAAAACTTCTTATCTTGATCTTGTGTGTGAGGAATAACTAATGTTGGGGCAGTGGAGAGGCTATATGCGGCTTACAACAGGAGCAAGAATAACGAGATCTAAGGAATTATTGGGTAGGTTCAGACGGATGATTCTACTTCACGAAAATAAATCTATCTATATTTTAATTTCTCTGTTCCTTTTCCAACTCTTTGGACGAAAGTGTATTGCTGCATAATGCCTCCAGTTTAATAATATCTTAAAATATTGTTTGTATATAACAAAGAGTAACTTTCAAAAGTATGTGACATCAGTAGGGTAAATTGAGACCACACCTGAGCAGGTGAGCCCTCCATGCTCAGGGATCGAACTCAGTCACAGTCAAAAGTGTATGGGAGGTCTCTGTGTTGGGACGGGCGTCGTCGAGGGGAATGTTGAGGGTCGCTGGGGGTAAATGGAGTGTGTAAGGGTAAGAGGGGGGGGGGGATAAGTATGAGGGCAGGAGTACAGCAACAAAGGTGACAGTGTAAGAGAGGGTGAGTGAGGGAGGGTCACACATAGGGTGGGACGGGCGTCGTCGTAGGGACGTTGAGGGTAAAGGAGGGTTGGAAAAGGGGAATGTGAAGGTAGAAGGACTAAGTACGGCAATTATAGAGGCAGGAGTGCATGTTGAGTAGTTGTAAGATGAAAGTGTATGAGTGTGTAGCGTATAGAGATGCTGTATATAGTTAAATAAAATTATGTGGGATATGATGAGGGCAGAGTGGGGGGAGGAGATCGGGTCTTTTTAGGTGAATGGTTAGGTAAGGGGCATGTACAGCAGGTTAAGGGGGGAGGAGAGGGGAAGGGCAGCTAGCCGGTAGCTTTGATTGATAGTGCCCGGGGCTCTCATTCTCATGTTTTTTTTTTTTACAAAATGTTTGTTTTATTTAGTGAATGTATATATTTTATAAAAAAACGTATAACTTCTCACCCAATTTTCTGCCTGTGGTGCCGTCTCCGATGTCTTCATCAGCAAATGATTAGTTTCAAGGTCAGACCCGAGTGTATGTCCACGGTAGTTGGTCTCAGCAGGAATAAGCTGCAACAATTACCCATAATAGTTTTGTGTAAACAGGGGGGGTTGGCTCCTCTCCCCCTCCTTCCCCTCCCCTACCCTTCAGCCAGAGCTATAAGGAGCGGGTCTAGACAGCACAAGGGCTGTGTTAAACGGCCACATGAGTGTGTGGGGTGAGCGTTTGGGCTGGCTATCCGTTAGATCAGTGAGCTGTGACTGACTGATTGAGTCAGATGAGGTGTGCACAAGGGTGTATAATATTTCCCCTCCTCACCTCTAAGGAGGAGGTACATAGGGACCACACCGCTGACCGTCTAAGTCATAACAACAGTTGGGTCTCACAGCAGGAGTTCCAGAAGGCATACATCAGGTACTGTAAGAGGGATGACATTAGTTCATGTCGGACACAGGTCCTTGAGTAACTGTGTTCACAGTGAGTCGTGAGCGGGCGATGTGATATTTTTTGTAAACACAGGGAGGCCTCACCCTTCCCCTTCCCGCTCCTGCAGCCTCACCTCTAAGGAGAAGGTGCATAGAGGATCACATAGCACATACCACCATATACCACCAAATAGGCCATAAGATGATTACCACATGAGGCGTTTGACTGGTAGTCAAACGACAGCAGTCAGGAGCGGTGTGGTCTCTTTGATGAGCGGCGCGTGAGTGGGGGTAGTAGTGGGGGTGTGGCTGTATAATGTCAACACTACCCCCATCACCTCCCTCCCTCCCTCACCCTGTTCCCTATCAATGCCTTTGAGAAACTTGAACATTTCCTTCCTCCTGGTGCCTCTGTTCACATAACGTTTCTTTTCTCCTGATGCATCTGTTCACAAAGCGTTTTCTTGTCTCCTGATGCATCTGTTCACAAAGCGTTTCCTTGTCTCCTGATGTATCTGTTCACATAGCGTTTTCTTGTCTGCTGATGCATCTGTTCACATAGCGTTTTCTATTCTTTCCGAAATACTTTAAAGAGTAACAAGTATCGTCATAAGACAGTCTTCAGCCTTCTTATAACAAATCAAATCAAAGCTACTGTGTGTTTTCAGCTCGTATCGTAACGGGACCAACATACAAACATCGTTCTATTACTGCGTGACTGTTTTAGAGCTTGTAACATAACAGAAAATCATCAGCCGTAAGGCGGGCTTCAATTTTCTTATAACAAAATCATATCAATGCTACTGTGTGTTTTACCCCTCGTAACGTAACGGGATCAACATGCAAACACCATTCTCTTACTGTGTGACTGTTTTTCAGTTCTTGTAACACACTCAGTGTAACGTAACGCGAAAATAAACTTCCTGCTGTCGAAATAAATAACTTTGGAATGTAAGTGCATCAAGGCAATCTCCCTGGCCTCTACATCCATCACCAATAATAATTAGTATTGTATCACTGTTTCTCAGTTCTTGTAACACACTCACCGCTCCATTATATCAAACACCAAATAAAATATTACTGAGCGCCTGTTTAGTTCTTGTAACACATCTTATCGTAATGTAACACAGAAAACTGTCTGTTTTAGTCCTTGTAATGCTTTATAACACTTTCAAGTTAACATAGTTTGCGATATTAATACCTTACTAAGTCACTGTTTTCCCAAATTAAGTGTTGTAATTATACGCTCCAGACACAGTCGTCATATCAAGAATCACATTATATAATGTTCTGGTAACACAGTTCCCCGTGGTTGGCCCAAATGTTATATGCAACATGGCTTTATTATGACTATTAATCCTTCAGGATAAGGTTATACCCTATCGACCCATAGACGTGTAGACTTGATATTATTATATTTTAAATTAGCTTGTTCATTATCACTGCGTACAAGTCATTTATCTGGTTGTAGTTCCAATCTTACTCTAAGGTGTCATTTAGCGCTGAGTGTATGTGTGAGTGTGTGTGTGTGTGTGTGTGTGTGTGTGTGTGTGTGTGTGTGTGTGTGTGTGTGTGTGTGTGTGTGTGTGTGTGTGTACTCACCTAATTGTGCTTGCGGGGCTTGCTTGAGCTCTGGCTCTTTGGTCCCGCCTCTCAACCGTCAATCAACTGGTGTACAGATTCCTGAGCCTACTGGGCTCTGTCATATCTACATTTCAAACTATGTATGGAGTCAGCCTCCACCACATCACTTCCTAGTGCATTCCATTTATTAACTACTCTGACACTGAAAAACTTCTTTCTAACGCCTCTGTGGCTCATCTGGGAACTACATTTCCACCTATGTCCCATTGTTCGTGTCCCAACCGTGCTGAAGAGTTTGTCTTTGTCCACCCTGTCAATTCCCATGAGAATTTTGTAGGTGGTTATCATGTCTCCCCTTACTCTTCTGTTTTCCAGGGATGTGAGGTTCAGCTCCTTTAGCCTTTCCTCATAGATCATTCCTCTCAGTTCCGGGACGAGCCTGGTGCCATACCGCTGAATCTTCTCTAACTTTGTCTTGTGTTTAACGAGGAGTGTCTGGAGTATGGGCTCCAGGCTGGAGCTGCATACTCCAGGATTGGTCTTACATAAGTGGTATACATGTTCCTGAACGATTCCTTACAAAAGTTTCTTAAGGCAGTTGTTATGTTGGCCAGTCTAGCATATGCTACTGAAGATATTCTTTTGATGTGGGCCTCTGGGGACAGGTTCGGTGTGATATCAACCCCCAGATCTTTCTCTCTATTTGACTCTTGCAGGATTTCACCTCCCAGATGATACCTTGTGTTCAGCCTCCTGCTCCCTCCGCCTAATTTCATTACCTTACACTTTCCTGAGTTGAACTTTAGTAGCCATTTTCTAGACCATTCCTCCAGTGTGTGTGTGTGTGTGTGTGTGTGTGTGTGTGTGTGTGTGTGTGTGTGTGTGTGTGTGTGTGTGTGTGTGTGTGTTTGTGTGTGTGTGTGTGTGTGTCACTGGCAGCTCCTTTGCGACACACGTCCAAACATCCACGCTCTCTCACGGGATCGCGAGATGACTGCTCACGTCACCACCACCACCACCCTAACCTCATTATCCCAGCAAAAACATAGACTGTTACTTTCAAGCTAACGTAGTTTGCGATATTAATACCTTACTATACACCTTGGGGCGTTAGCACTGTCTGTCTGTCGTTCTGTCTCGTTAGGGCCAGGTGTTCGTTAGAGCAAGGCCTTTACTATCTTTCATATCAGCCTCGTTAGCACCACCGGTCAACCCCGTCTTCTTCATTCGAGGAATCAGTCACAGCGGTGCATTTCTTAATCTAATAATCAGGATAGAATATTTAAAAAAATATGTAGATTTGGGTTTAGTCCGTTGACATTTATATCAACAAACCAATAATATTACTGTGTGTTTTTTTCATCACAGTTTAAGTTTTCCACTTTCAAGCTAGCATAGTTTAAAGGTCCTACGTACATCCCAACTCAGCATAAACAGTGTTTCACCGAATCCCTGAGACGGCAGCCCCCCTCAGCAACACTGGCAGTCCGGCCTCCACTCAGTCATATATTCTTTTAAAAATGTTATGTCTGCGCAGCCAGCGAAGTCATTAAAGGAGTACAAACACGCCATCCATTCTTTATACAGATAAGTGAGGGATTATGTAATCTACTTCTTCCCGTTTTTGCCGTGTATCAAGGCGGAACAATGAAACAGTTTTTTTTATTTACCATCACAACTTAACATAGTTTAAGTCCCATTCAGTCTGGAGAGACATGATCGATACCTACAAATTCTAATATTTGTTTGTTCTACGACGTTGCTGATTATTTTTTACTGCAAGGCACGTGACATTGCAAAGCTTTAGCTGATTGATATTTCGCAACATGATAATTGGCACGCAGATTTTCAATTGCCGTACGTGTGATGGTATCCCTGGCAGATCGAGTGAATTAAAAAATTCTGTTGGATAACTAACTGCTTCATCTGCTTTCTCAACAGTGTCGACGGACTTGTATCAAGAAATTAGAGGTAATGTTTGCCTGAAATCTCCTGCAAGCAATATTAATGCGTTCCCAAATGGTCTGATGTTTCCACGCAAATCTTGCAATGATTGATCAAGAGCCTCGAGCGATTTTTTGTGGGTCATTGTGCATTCAACTCGAACAATAAGTTTACATTTCAGCAATACTTTTCCTATGCCGGATGCTTTGGAAATGTTGCACGTGGGAGTTTCAATGAATTGCATGTTCAATGGCAATTTCAAAGCCGAAGTAGCAGTTCTTCCACCTGGTAACAATGTCGCAGCTATTCCGGACGATGCAAAAGCTAAGGTTATGCCATTTTGGGATCGAAATGCTGCCAAAATCCATCTAATTTGGAAGGATTTACAGTTCCTCCTGGCGCATCTAAGAAGATTTCTCCAAACCCGTTATTGACAGTTTGAATTATTTAATTGTAAATGCCTTTTCGCTCAACATTAGCTTAGGAATATTTGATTGCACATACGACAACAGATCACTCGTGTTGTAATTTTGTTTACGACGCAATTCTATATCAAACGAAAAAGCAGCAGCAGATCGATTCGGTGATGTCATTTCCAATTGATTTAGAACTTTGTTTGCAAATTCTAAGCACAAATCTTCAATCATTATCAACGCTTCGTTGTAGATTTCTGCTGTGAAATCCATGTTCATATATGAATTTTTCTTCATATTCGACGGATAATATTTTCAGCCATGTGCGATTTATTTTTCCCCCATAACTCTGTTGGAGATAAAGGAGAGCCGGTGGTTAATATGACTACAAACAATGCATGAATTTTATTTGGATGTGACGTGTTGGACGCGTCATTAATGCATACATCCCAGTGTCGGTCGTTCTCCAATAAATTCCGAGCTTGACATGCATAACGGAAAGTGGCATGTGTTACGCCATTGACAAATCTCAGTGGCTGGAAAGACATAGGACCGGGCACATTGACCATCAGCATGCAAAGAAAGAAGCATTCATCTTGATTGGAATGCATAGTGTACAGTCTGCCTATCGTAGTTTATTTGAATATACCAGGTTATCCGTTGACTCGGTCTCCTCGTTTGCATCGTTCAAATGATTTTCTACTGGCATTCCATGTGTAATACATATGCACTTCCGAATACAGCAGTGTTTTCACAAATGCGTCATTCTGACTTAACGTGAAGAAAGACGTTAACATTGTATTTGATGGATTCATGGCTGTTTGTTGCACAATTGCATCTGTGAAATAAATGTGTTTTCCATTTTCTTGTCTTCAAAACGAAAACAAAAAATACTAGCGAAATATTTCAATTCAATCGCAGATCTATCGACACAGCTCAATTTCACTACCATCTGCATTGGAAAATAATGAGAAAAGTTAAAAAACGAAATGAAATACAATAAAAAAAGAAACAAATAACCTATTTGTTTCTTTTTCCCCACGAAATGAACTGTATGGTAAACAACACAGCTCAATTCCAGTGCAACGTCACAGAAAATAATTAAATCAAAATAAAAGTAAATCAAAATCTATGAAAATTCAATTTATCAATACAATCATAAACATTGAAATGGAATTGTAACATATTTTGTTTATCGTGTGTTGCTCATACGTGCAATAGATGGTGCTGTTTTAAAAAAAAACGCATGTTTTTACCTGTCACAGGTGTGGCATCTATATAGTAGGTATATAAAAACATGCACGTATTCGAATAGAATGTTGTGTCAAAGTTTCAAAGCAATCAGTGAAGAACTTTCGAAGATTACAGCATGTGTTGCTCTGACATCCTACAGAGGGTGCTGATTTAAAAAAAAACATATTTTTTTCCTGTCACAGGTGAGGCATGTATATAGTAGGTATGTAAAAACACTTGCCTATTCGAATGTAATGTTGTGTGAAATTTTGAAAGCAATCAGTTAAGAGGTTTCGAAGATTTCCCTCACATGAAAAACACCCGAAAAACACAACTTTTCAAAAAAGCATGTTTTTTCCAGTCACAGATGTGACATCTATAGAGTGTGTATATAAAAACCCGCTTGGATGCGAAGCGAACGTTGTGTGAAAATTTCGAACATTTCCATTTTTATTTATATAGATATATATACACACACTTAACTCTATGCTACATACTCACACATTTTCACCTTACAACTACTCAACATGCACACCTGTTCCCTTACTTAGTCATTCTGCCTCATCAACTTCCTTTTCCATCCACCCTTTTACCCTACATGACCCACAACGTCCCGGGGATGACACCCGTCCCGATGACCCCCAACGTCCCACCTGACGCTACCCGTCCCACACCATGTGCCACCCTCCCCCCTTTCCCCTCTCTTACACTATCACCTTTGTTGATGTATACCAGTTCCCATACCTATCCCCTCCTCCCCCTCTTACCCTACATGACCAACAACGTCCTCCCTGATGGTACACGTCCCAACCCATGGACCTCCCACACACTTTTGACTATGACCGTAGTTCGATCGTCGGGACGGTCGTAGTCACACTTTATACTATTGGCTTGGTTCCTTCTTTTGAGAATTAATTACTTTTACTTGTCTGTGCCACAGACGGTGCTAACTAGCCTCCAGGCTTGGTGCCTTCTTTTTTTTTGGTTATTATTTATGAAATTTATCTTGTGGTTTAAGGTCAAGAGAATCGAGCCAGTGGAAGCCTCACCTGCAGTTTTGCTAACCTTGCTGGCTCGTAACTTTGTTTCCTTAGGTCCGGCAGCAACTGTATTGTTATTGTGTTCTCTCGCAGTGTTCTGTCCCTCATGTCTTCTAGCCCTCACCATTCTGTAGTGATTGAGGTCAGTGATTAGCAACCGTCAGAAGGAGAGAGAGAGAGAGAGAGAGAGAGAGAGAGAGAGAGAGAGAGAGAGAGGAGAGAGAGAGAGAAGAGAGATTAGCTATTGCGAAACTATGGTGATAGTTACTCGGTTACTATCACCTATCTATGATAGGTCACCATGGCTCTCTCCCTCTCACCGAAACAGGTGGATACAAATTTCTGTATTAGTCGTGTACTGACCAGCAAAACCAATATTGTTGATATGAACAACTGCTATTGTTTCTCCCAAGGTTGTGCAGCTCATAGAACATAAGAACACGATAAACGAAAGGCAGAAGTCCAATTAGTCCATACGAAGAACTCCCACACCCAAGTGTGGGAGTTTCCTTTGGGTGACATGAAGAACCTCCTATTGGTCCATATGAGGCAGCTCCTATTGGTCCATATGAGGCAGCTCCTATTGGTCCATATGAGGCAGCTTCTATTGGTCCATATGAGGCAGCTTCAATTGATCCATATGAGGCAGCTCTTATTGGTTCATATGAGACAGCTCTAATTGGTCCATATGAGGCAGCTCTAATTGGTCCATATGAGGTAGCTCCAATTGGTCCATATGAGGCAGCTAATATTGGTCCAACTGAGGCAGCTCCTATTGGCCCATACGAAGAGCTCCTATTTTATCCAGCTAAACTCACCCATATATAAGTCTAAGCTACGCTTGAAGCAACTGTAATGCGGTATTTTTCCCATAAATAACCACCCTATTTCCACGCCAAAATTTACCCAGGTCTTTCCTGAAATTAAACTTATCCAATTAATACCCATTATTGCATGTCGTAATCTTCAAGGATATCGAGAATTTTGCTCTCCTACTCACCGCCTTCGTATCAAGTTCCTTGATAACATCCTCCGTAAATCTGCTTTCTTTAACATCACTCTCCTTACGTTATCACCAAGAGGTATCAAGCCAGGTAGGAGTTTTCAGACACATTTGTGATTATGCCCGTCAATGATGTTGACCAAACCACACACTAGAAAGTGAAGGACGACGACGTTTCGGTCCGTTCTGGAAAATTCTCAAGTCGATTATTGATCCTGGACCTGGACCATTCACAATCGACTTGAGAATGGTCCGGACGGACCGAAACGTCGTCGTCCTTTCACTTACTAGTGTGTGGTTTATACAATATGGTTCAGCCACGTTATTGTGACTCCTCGTCTGCAGTCAATGATTCCTATATATCATTTAGAATGTCAGTAAGAGAGCAATAATACATAAGAATAAGAGCGGTGTCAGAGAGGTGAGATCGAGCAAGGAGCAAAGTCTGCCTAGGGACCAGGCAGACCATACAGGATGTTCGGAAAGGAAATTTCTGATTATTCTGAAAATCAGTACGTTTGCACCTGAACATCAAGTGTAGGGGGAGTTATCAAGGAAAAGCGCCAAGCCATTAAGACTATAGCACTGGGAATGGGTCAAGATAAAGATTTGGATGCGACGGGGGGGGAATGGTGGTCAACCACTTGGACGGTCGGGGATCGAACCCCGACCGACCTGCGGCGCGAGACCGCCGCTCTACCATCCAGCCCAAGTGATTTTGGAAACATCAGGTGTAAATATAACGTCGTTGATCAGGTTAATGATGGAACATAACAATGAATTAATCTAATTACTCTAGCTCGAGATGTAAACAACTTCTGACCATAACAAAAGAGGCTATTTGAAAGATTTTAATCTCTCGCTCACCTCACTAGCGAGGTCACAGTGGCTTCAGAAGCTCATTACAAGTTATTGGTATATTCTCTACAATATAATCCTAGGAAAACTACAGTAACTCCGTACAGTTAGGGAAAACTCTACAATATAATGTTAGGAAAACTCTACAGTATACTGTTAGGAAAACTCTACAGTATAATGTTAGAAAAAATCTAAAGTATAATGTTAGGAAAAAAGCTAAGTATGTTAGCCCTGAGACCTTCATGCTAGGATGGTTAAGGGTCTTAGGGCTATCACACTACTAACCTGCCAGAAACGCTGTAACGGGGACAGTGTAATGTCTCTCTCTCTCTCTTGTCCACTACCCTACCCTTTGATAAGTAAACTTAGAGACCCCCGAGCTCTACCACAGCGTCCACTACACGCCTCGTGACCTTAGACGTTTGACCCCTTAGATACTACAATTACGAGACGAGGTACTAGGCTTCTGGCAATACTCAAGGATCTTCAGTTGCTGCCAGCACCAAACAAAAACGATTTAGAAGATTAATTAATCGTGGTTTGGACCAATTATTTAACCATCAATTCCCGGGGCTTAAGCCCCAATTACTTGAAAAAGGAGGGGATGAATTTACGTTAAGTGTGGGAATTAAGATGAAAACAAGGGGATATATCAGATATTGAAAATAGATTAGGCTTGCTTGTCATATGGATACCAAGTCCAAGCAACTCGACTCGTGGAGACTACGGCATAGACAATCAATATATTGTTATTGGAAAAACTCAAAAAATAAAAATCTTAAACAAAGTTTTAAAACAAAACTATCAAAATGAATATGAATGAGGACACTCCGTATCCTTAACACTAACACTTCCTAACTGAAATATCTTCCTACTGAGGTAATTCCTATCAACTGTACCAACTCTGCAGTACTTTATCAAAATTCTAAGTCCAGCTGATGTTGTTGTGGCCTTTGGGGAGGTGATGGTTGTCCTCCCAGCTGCTGCTCAACCCACACTAACTACCTATTCTCCTCTCTCAAGTCGAGAGACTGTCCAAGGCTAGTATTACTCTGCCTGGTTATACCAAGCAGGTTATTGAACAAACTAATATTCATTTACTGAACAACCCCGATGGTTAAATTCTTATTGAACTGATGGTAATTCTATTAGGCATCTGGGAAAAGCTATATCCAATTAAATATTGGCTAGTGATCCGAATTTATACTTTATGAGTTACATATATGGAAGGCTGTGGTCACGTCAGCCGTGTGACCGTAACTCAGGGGTCGGTCAGAGGCTACGCTTGGTGAGCTAGTCCCCCGCCTTAGATACTACAACCACAAGACTACAACTACACAACCACAACTGGTCACTGTCTCTTTGACGGTATACAAACTTGAACTTTACTCTACAATCATGGTTAGCCTATCTTGAGATGATTTCGGGCTTTAGTGTCCCACGGGCCAGTCCTCGACCAGGCCTCCAACCCCAGGAAGCAGCCCGTGACAGCTTACTACTCCCGGTACCTATTTACTGCTAGGTAACAGAGGCATCAAGGTGAAAGAAACTCTCCCCTTGTGTCTCGCCGGCGCCCGGATCGAACTAGGGACCAAAGGATCATGCGTCCCTGTGTTTTGTCCGCTCACCGCCTGCTTCCCAGCCTTGCATACATGCTTAATCCAGATTGGTTGTTACTGTAATTACTGTATTTCTTAAACTATCCATTACTGTGAATAACTCATTGTTTTGGTTATTTAATACCAAACAATGGTTATTGAATAGCCAAGTAATAACCATTACTTTTGACAACCATTTTGTCAAACTTGCTAATCCCTTAATCNTTATAAATTAATATATATTTTACGTTAATTTATATTTTTTGATAGCAAACTATGATGTTTAAAGTGGACTGTATGATTTAAGAATTTCAACATGTCCCTTCCTTACACATTCTTGGGGGTTATAGTTTATATATTGTCATCAATAAATTATTGGTTAGCAGACATTCACTACAATATTAAACTATATATGTTAGTAACTAAATGGGAAGGCCTTATCTGTATGGATGATGCCTAAACAATCAGATATGAACACGGATGAACAAAGACAAATACTCCTCTCTCCAGGGTGAGGCCGCCTGCACCACATGTACTGGTTGTGCCAAGTAGTTGTTAATTCTGCTTCTTCCCCTTCAATTACATCAGTCAAAGGGCACATAATAATAGTAATAACCTATATGACAGCTATATTAGGGGAAATTTGACAATTTAAATAAAGTTGTGAGAATTTGCTCACCCTACTTTGTGTCTCGACTCGTGTTCTAACCAGTTCCCCTATTGCTATCTAACATAACTGGCCAGGAATGTGAAGATAATAAATCGGTTTTGGGAAGGACACCTCTCTGATTTATAGATGAAGATCGTGTTGATAATAGGAGCACTTTACAACCCATAACACTGTGTCCATGGGAATAATTATTGGAGCTAGATTTACGCCAGAAAGACTTGTTATATTAAATGGTGACTGACTGTGGTCCTCTCCCATGGACGCCTTGGCTGTTTTGTCCAGATGTCGTCAGGAAGTGGTTAGAGGTCCCCACATTTACTTTATTTTGGTACGGATAATTAATTTGGTTGAAGTAAAATATTTCTATGATATTTACAGTCCAGAGACTGCTGTATTATGAATGATTCCCAATATTAGGTGGTGAATTTAATGACGACATTTACCAATAATATCTCCGTTTTCTACCAAGGAAAATTCCACTGTGCCTCATCTTTTATGAGTGATTAAAGCACTATTTCTAGGGTTAATTTGTTATTACAAAACAGCAGCAATATTATCTGCCTTTCGTATTAAATGTTAGTAAATGGTGTCGGTTTTTCCGACAGAGACACACTAACGCCTCCAACAATGCCTCTTCTGTATCTAACAATGGTTTACTCTACAAGCTATTTTAAAACTTCTTATCTTGATCTTGTGTGTGAGGAATAACTAATGTTGGGGCAGAGCCTAAGTGGTGAGGCTATATGCGGCTTACAACAGGAGCAAGAATAACGAGATCTAAGGAATTATTGGGTAAGTTCAGACGGATGATTCTACTTCACGAAAATAAATCTATCTATATTTTAATTTCTCTGTTCCTTTTCCAACTCTTTGGACGAAAGTGTATTGCTGCATAATGCCTCCAGTTTAATAATATCTTAAAAATATTGTTTGTATATAACAAAGAGTAACTTTCAAAAGTATGTGACATCAGTAGGATAAATTGAGACCACACCTGAGCAGGTGAGCCCTCCATGCTCAGGGATCGAACTCAGTCACAGTCAAAAGTGTATGGGAGGTCTCTGTGTTGGGACGGGCGTCGTCGAGGGGAATGTTGAGGGTCGCTGGGGGTAAATGGGGTGTGTAAGGGTAAGAGGGGGAGGGGGGGATAAGTATGAGGGCAGGAGTACAGCAACAAAGGTGACAGTGTAAGAGAGGGTTGAGTGAGGGAGGGTCACACGTGGGGTGGGACGGGCGTCGTCGTAGGGACGTTGAGGGTAAAAGGAGGGTTGGAAAAGGGGAATGTCAAGGTAGAAGGACTAAGTACGGTAAGTATAGAGGCCAGTGTGCATGTTGAGCAGTTGTAAGATGAAAGTGTATGAGTGTGTAGCGTAGAGAGATACTGTATATAGTTAAATAAAATTATGTGGGATATGATGAGGGCAGAGTGGGGGGAGGAGATCGGGTCTTTTTAGGGGAATGGTTAGGCAAGGGGCATGTACAGCAGGTTAAGGGGGGAGGAGAGGGGAAGGGCAGCTAGCCGGTAGCTTTGATTGATAGTGCCGGGGCTCTCATTCTCGTGTTTTTTTTTAACAAAATGTTTGTTTTATTTAGTGAAGTGTATATATTTTATAAAAAAAAACGTATAACATTCTCACCCAATTCTCTGCCTGTGGTGCCGGTCTCCGATGTCTTCATCAGCAGATGATTAGTTTCAGGTCAGACCCGAGTGTATGTCCACGGTAGTAGGTCTCAGCAGGAAATAAGCTGCAACAATTACCCGTAATAGTTTTGTAAACAGGTTGGGTTGGCTCCTCCTCTCCCCCTCCTTCCCCGTCCCCTACCCTTCAGCCAGAGGTGTAAGGAGCGGGTCTAGACAGCACAAGGGCTGTGTTAAACGGCCACATGAGTGTGTGGGGTGAGCGTTTGGGCTGGCTATCCGTTAGATCAGTGAGATGTGACTGACTGATTGAGTCAGATGAGGTGTGCACAAGGGTGTATAATATTTCCCCTCCTCACCTCTAAGGAGGAGGTACATAGGGGACCACACCGCTGACCGTCTAAGTCATAACAACAGATGGGTCTCACAGCAGGAGTTCCAGAAGGCATACATCAGGTACTGTAAGAGGGATGACATTAGTTCATGTCGGACACAGGTCCTTGAGTAACTGTGTTCACAGTGAGTCGTGAGCGGGCGATGTGATATTTTTTGTAAACACAGGGAGGCCTCACCCTTCCCCTTCCCGCTCCTGCAGCCTCACCTCTAAGGAGAAGGTGCATAGGGGATCACATAGCACATACCACCATATACCACCACATAGGCCATAAGATGATTACCACATGAGGCGTTGACTAGTAGTCAAACGAGAGCAGTCAGCAGCGGTGTGGCTCTTTGATGAGCGGCGCGTGAGTGGGGGTAGTAGTTGGGGTGTGGCTGTATAATGTCAACACTACCCCCCATCACCTCCCTCCCTCCCTCACCCTGTTCCCTATCAATGCCTTTGAGAAACTTGAACATTTCCTTCCTCCTGATGCCGCTGTTCACATAACGTTTCTTTTCTCCTGATGCATCTGTTCACATAGCGTTTTCTTGTCTCCTGATGCATCTGTTCACATAGCGTTTTCTTGTCTCCTGATGCATCTGTTCACATAGCGTTTTCTATTCTTTCCCAAATAACTTTAAAGAGTAACAAGTATCGTCATAAGACAGTCTTCAGCCTTCTTATAACAAATCAAATCAAAGCTACTGTGTGTTTTCAGCTCGTATCGTAACGGGACCAACATACAAACATCGTTCTATTACTGCGTGACTGTTTTAGAGCTTGTAACATAACAGAAAATCATCAGCCGTAAGGCGGGCTTCAATTTTCTTATAACAAAATCATATCAATGCTACCGTGTGTTTTACCCCTCGTAACGTAACGGGATCAACATGCAAACACCATTCTCTTACTGTGTGACTGTTTTTCAGTTCTTGTAACACACTCAATGTAACGTAACGCGGAAAATAAACTTCCTGCTGTCGAAATAAATAACTTTGGAATGTAAGTGCATCAAGGCAATCTCCCTGGCCTCTACATCCATCACCAATAATAATTAGTATTGTATCACTGTTTCTCAGTTCTTGTAACACACTCACCGCTCATTATATCAAACACCAAATAAAATATTACTGAGCGCCTGTTTAGTTCTTGTAACACATCTTATCGTAATGTAACACAGAAAACTGTCTGTTTAGTCCTTGTAATGCTTTATAACACTTTCAAGTTAACATAGTTTGCGATATTAATACCTTACTAAGTCACTGTTTTCCAAATTAAGTGTGTTTATATACGCTCCAGACACAGTCGTCATATCAAGAATCACAATAATAAATGTTCTGGTAAACAGTTCCCCGTGGTTGGCCCAAATGTTACATGCAACATGGCTTTATTAATGACTATTAATCCTTCAGGATAAGGTAATACCCTATCGACCCATAGACGTGTAGACTTGATATTATTATATTTTAAATTAGCTTGTTCATTATCACTGCGTACAAGTCATTTATCTGGTTGTAGTTCCAATCTTACTCTAAGGTGTATCATTTAGCGCTGAGTGTATGTGTGAGTGTGTGTGTGTGTGTGTGTTGTGTGTTGTGTGGTGTGTGTGGTGTGTGTGTGTGTGTACTCACCTATATGTGTCTGCAGGATCGAGCATTGACTCTTGGATCCCGCTTTCGAGCATCAGTTGTTTACAGCAATGACTCCTATCCCATTTCCCTCATACCTGGTTTAAAATATGAATAGTATTGGCTTCCACAACCTGTTCCTTAAGTGCATTCCATTTCCCACTACTCTCACGCTAAAAGAAAACTTCCTAACATCTCTGTGACTCATCTGAGTTTCTAACTTCCATCCATGTCCCCTCGTTCTGTTACTATTCCGTGTGAACATTTCGTCTATGTCCACTCTGTCAATCCCTCTGAGTATTTTATACGTTCCTATCATGTCCCCCATCTCCCTTCTTCTTTCTAGTGTCGTAAGGCATAGTTCCCCCAGGCGCTCCTCATACCCCATCCCTCGTAGCTCTGGGACGAGTCTCGTTGCAAACCTCTGAAACTTTTCCGTTCATATGTGCTTCTTTAGATGGGGACTCCATGATGAGGCGGCATACTCTAAGACTGGCCTCACGTAGGCAGTGTAAAGAGCCCTAAATGCCTCCTTACTTAGGTTCTGAATGATGTTCTAACTTTTGCCAGTGTAGAGTACGCTGCTGTCGTTATCCTATTTATATGTGCCTCAGGAGATAGATTAGGTGTTACGTCACACCCAGGTCTCTTTCGCGCGTCGTCACAGGTAGGCTGTTCCCCTTCATTGTGTACTGTCCCTTTGGTCTCCTATCTCCTAGTCCCATTTCCATAACTTTACATTTGCTCGTGTTGAATTCCAGTAGCCATTTCTCTGACCATCTCTGCAACCTGTTCAGGTCCTCTTGGAGGATCCTGCAATCCTCATCTGTCACAACTTCTCATCAACTTTGCGTCATCCGCAAACATCGACATGTAGGACTCTACACCCGTAAACATGTCGTTAACATATACAAGAAATAGAATTGGTCCCAGCACCGATCCTTGTGGTACTCCACTTGTTACTGTTCGCCAGTCCGACTTCTCGCCCCTTACCGTAACTCTTTGGCTCCTTCCTGTTAGGTAGTTCCTTATCCATGCTAGGACCTTTCCCCTACCCCCGCCTGCCTCTCGAGTTTGAATAGCAGTCTCATGTGCGGTACTGTATCAAAGGCTTTTTGGCAGTCCAGAAATATGCAGTCTGCCCAACCATCTCTGTCCGTCTTATCCTCGTTATTTTATCATAGAATTCCAGAAGGTTTGTTAGGCACGATTTCCCTGTCCAGAACCCATGTTGATGCTTGTTCACAAACCTAATGTTCTCCAGGTGTGCAACCAGTCGTAGCCTAATTATTCTTTCCAGTATTTTACAGGGGATGCTTGTCAGTGATACAGGTCTATAGTTAAGTGCCTCCTCCCTATCGCCTTTCTTGAAGATCGGCACGACATTGCCTTCTTCCAGCAACTGGGCAATTCTCCCGACATAAGTGACTCATTAAAGATCATTGCCAGAGGCACGCTGAGGGCCTGCGCTGCTTCTCTTAGTATCCACGGTGATACTTTGTCTGGTCCTACTGCTTTAGATGCATCTAGAGTTGTCAACTGTTTCATTACCTCCTCCACTGTCACCTCTATATCTGATAGTCTTTCATCTAGGGTAACCCCTTCCAAATGGGAGCTGCTCGGGCTCGGTAGTGAACACTCCATGGAAACTGGCATTCCAGGCCTCAGTGTTCAGTGTGTGGTGTGTGTGTGTGGTGGTTGTGTGTGTGTTGTGTGTGTGTGTGTGGTGTGTGTGTTGTGTGGTGTGTGTTGTGTGTGTGTGTGTGTGTGTGTGTGTGTACTCACCTAATGTGCATGCGGGGCTTGCTTGAGCTCTGGCTCTTTGGTCCCGCCTCTCAACCGTAATCAACTGGTGTACAGATTCCTGAGCCTACGGCTCTGTATATCTACATTTCAAACTGTGTATGGAGTCAGCCTCCACCACATCACTTCCTAGTGCATTCCATTTATTAACTACTCTGACACTGAAAAACTTCTTTCTAACGCCTCTGTGGCTCATCTGGGAACTACATTTCCACCTATGTCCCATTGTTCGTGTCCCAACCGTGCTGAAGAGTTTGTCTTTGTCCACCCTGTCAATTCCCATGAGAATTTGTAGGTGGTTATCATGTTCCCCTTCTTCTGTTTTCCAGGGATGTGAGGTTCAGCTCCTTTAGCCTTTCCTCATAGATCATTCCTCTCAGTTCCGGGACGAGCCTGGTGCCATACCGCTGAATCTTCTCTAACTTTGTCTTGTGTTTAACTAGGTATGGGCTCCAGGCTGGAGCTGCATACACCAGGATTGGTCTTACATAAGTGGTATACATGTTCCTGAACGATTCTTACAAAAGTTTCTTAAGGCAGTTGTTATGTTGGCCAGTCTAGCATATGCTACTGAAGATATTCTTTTGATGTGGGCTCTGGGGACAGGTTCGGTGTGATATCAACCCCCAGATCTTTCTCTCTATTTGACTCTTGCAGGATTTCACCTCCCAGATGATACCTTGTGTTCAGCCTCCTGCTCCCTCCGCCTAATTTCATTACCTTACACTTCCTGAGTTGAACTTTAGTAGCCATTTTCTAGACCATTCCTCCAGTGTGTGTGTGTGTGTGTGTGTGTGTGTGTGTGTGTGTGTGTGTGTGTGTGTGTGTGTGTGTGTGTGTGTGTGTGTGTGTGTGTGTGTGTGTGTGTGTGTGTGTGTGTGGTGTCACTGGCAGCTCCTTTGCGACACACGTCCAAACATCCACGCTCTCTCACGGGATCGCGAGATGACTGCTCACGTCACCACCACCACCACCCTAACCTCATTATCCCAGCAAAAACATAGACTGTTACTTTCAAGCTAACGTAGTTTGCGATATTAATACCTTACTATACACCTTGGGGCGTTAGCATTGTCTGTCTGTCGTTCTGTCTCGTTAGGGCCAGGTGTTCGTTAGAGCAAGGCCTTTACTATCTTTCATATCAGCCTCGTTAGCACCACCGGTCAACCCCGTCTTCTTCATTCGAGGAATCAGTCACAGCGGTGCATTTCTTAATCTAATAATCCGGATAGAATATTTAAAAAAATATGTAGATTTGGGTTTAGTCCGTTGACATTTATATCAACAAACCAATAATATTACTGTGTGTTTTTTTCATCACAGTTTAAGTTTTCCACTTTCAAGCTAGCATAGTTTAAAGGTCCTACGTACATCCCAACTCAGCATAAACAGTGTTTCACCGAATCCCTGAGACGGCAGCCCCCTCAGCAACACTGGCAGTCCGGCCTCCACTCAGTCATATATTCTTTTAAAAATGTTATGTCTGCGCAGCCAGCGAAGTCATTAAAGGAGTACAAACACGCCATCCATTCTTTATACAGATAAGTGAGGGATTATGTAATCTACTTCTTCCCGTTTTTGCCGTGTATCAAGGCGGAACAATGAAACAGTTTTTTTTATTTACCATCACAACTTAACATAGTTTAAGTCCCATTCAGTCTGGAGAGACATGATCGATACCTACAAATTCTAATATTTGTTTGTTCTACGACGTTGCTGATTATTTTTTTACTGCAAGGCACGTGGCATTGCAAAGCTTTAGCTGATTGATATTTCGCAACATGATAATTGGCACGCAGATTTTCAATTGCCGTACGTGTGATGGTATCCCTGGCAGATCGAGTGAATTAAAAAATTCTGTTGGATAACTAACTGCTTCATCTGCTTTCTCAACAGTGTCGACGGACTTGTATCAAGAAATTAGAGGTAATGTTTGCCTGAAATCTCCTGCAAGCAATATTAATGCGTTCCCAAATGGTCTGATGTTTCCACGCAAATCTTGCAATGATTGATCAAGAGCCTCGAGCGATTTTTGTGGGTCATTGTGCATTCAACTCAAACAATAAGTTTACATTTCAGCAATACTTTTCCCATGTCGGATGCTTTGGAAATGTTGCACGTGGGAGTTTCAATGAATTGCATGTTCAATGGCAATTTCAAAGCCGAAGTAGCAGTTCTTCCACCTGGTAACAATGTCGCAGCTATTCCGGACGATGCAAAAGCTAAGGTTATGCCATTTTGGGATCGAAATGCTGCCAAAATCCATCTAATTAGGAAGGATTTACAGTTCCTCCTGGCGCATCTAAGAAGATTTCTCCAAACCCGTTATTGACAGTTTGAATTATTTAATTGTAAATGCCTTTTCGCTCAACATTAGCTTAGGAATATTTGATTGCACATACGACAACAGATCACTCATGTTGTAATTTTGTTCACGACGCAATTCTATATCGAACGAAAAAGCAGCAGCAGATCGATTCGGTGATGTCATTTCCAATTGATTTAGAACTTTGTATGCAAATTCTAAGCACAAATCTTCAATCATTATCAACGCTTCGTTGTAGATTTCTGCTGTGAAATCCATGTTCATATTTGAATTTTTCTTCATATTCGACGGATAATATTTTCAGCCATGTGCGATTTATTTTTCCCCCATAACTCTGTTGGAGATAAAGGAGAGCCGGTGGTTAATATGACTACAAACAATGCATGAATTTTATTTGGATGTGACGTGTTGGACGCGTCATTAATGCATACATCCCAGTGTCGGTCGTTCTCCAATAAATTCCGAGCTTGACATGCATAACGGAAAGTGGCATGTGTTACGCCATTGACAAATCTCAGTGGCTGGAAAGACATAGGACCGGGCACATTGACCATCAGCATGCAAAGAAAGAAGCATTCATCTTGATTGGAATGCATAGTGTACAGTCT
Source organism: Procambarus virginalis (assembly GCA_020271785.1). Classification (NCBI taxonomy): domain Eukaryota; kingdom Metazoa; phylum Arthropoda; class Malacostraca; order Decapoda; family Cambaridae; genus Procambarus; species Procambarus virginalis. The sequence goes on along the minus strand of WNGS01000786.1, from coordinate 51,021 downwards.
GCCTATCGTAGTTTATTTGAATATACCAGGTTATTCGTTGACTCGGTCTCCTCGTTTGCATCGTTCAAATGATTTTCTACTGGCATTCCATGTGTAATACATATGCACTTCCAAATACAGCAGTGTTTTCACAAATGCGTCATTCTGACTTAACGTGAAGAAAGACGTTAACATTGTATTTGATGGATTCATGGCTGTTTGTTGTACAATTGCATCTGTGAAATAAATGTGTTTTCTATTTTCTTGTCTTCAAAATGAAAACAAAAAATACTAGCGAAATATTTCAATTCAAACGCAGATCTATCGACACAGCTCAATTTCACTACCATCTGCATTGGAAAATAATGAGAAAAGTTAAAAAACGAAATGAAATACAATAAAAAAGAAACAAATAACCTATTTGTTTCTTTTTCCCCACGAAATGAACTGTATGGTAAACAACACAGCTCAATTCCAGTGCAACGTCACAGAAAATAATTAAATCAAAATAAAAGTAAATCAAAATTATGAAAATTCAATTTATCAATACAATCATAAACATTGAAATGGAATTGTAACATATTTTGTTTATCGTGTGTTGCTCATACGTGCAATAGATGGTGCTGTTTTTAAAAAACGCATGTTTTTACCTGTCACAGGTGTGGCATCTATATAGTAGGTATATAAAAACATGCACGTATTCGAATAGAATGTTGTGTCAAAGTTTCAAAGCAATCAGTGAAGAACTTTCGAAGATTACAGCATGTGTTGCTCTGACATCCTACAGAGGGTGCTGATTTAAAAAAAAAACATATTTTTTTCCTGTCACAGGTGAGGCATGTATATAGTAGGTATGTAAAAACACTTGCCTATTCGAATGTAATGTTGTGTGAAATTTTGAAAGCAATCAGTTAAGAGGTTTCGAAGATTCCCTCACATGAAAAAACAACCGAAAAACACAACTTTTCAAAAAAGCATGTTTTTTCCAGTCACAGATGTGACATCTATAGAGTATGTATATAAAACCCGCTTGGATGCGAAGCGAACGTTGTGTGAAATTTCGAACATTTCCATTTTTATTTATATAGATATATTACACACACTTAACTCTATGCTACATACTCACACATTTTCACCTTACAACTACTCAACATGCACACCTGTTCCCTTACTTAGTCATTCTGCCTCATCAACTTCCTTTTCCATCCACCCTTTTACCCTACATGACCCACAACGTCCCAGGGATGACACCCGTCCCGATGACCCCCAACGTCCCACCTGACGCTACCGTCCCACACCATGTGCCACCCTCCCCCCTTTCCCCTCTCTTACACTATCACCTTTGTTGATGTATACCAGTTCCCATACCTATCCCCTCCTCCCCTCTTACCTACATGACCAACAACGTCCTCCCTGATGGTACACGTCCCAACCCATGGACCTCCCACACACTTTTGACTATGACCGTAGTTCGATCGTCGGGACGGTCGTAGTCACACTTTATACTATTGGCTTGGTTCCTTCTTTTGAGAATTAATTACTTTTACTTGTCTGTGCCACAGACGGTGCTAACTAGCCTCCCAGGCTTGGTGCCTCTTTTTTTTTGGTTATTATTTATGAAATTTATCTTGTGGTTTAAGGTCAAGAGAATCGAGCCAGTGGAAGCCTCACCTGCAGTTTTGCTAACCTTGCTGGCTCGTAACTTTGTTTCTTAGGTCGGCAGCAACTGTATGTTATTGTGTTCTCTCGCAGTGTTCTGTCCCTCATGTCTTCTAGCCCTCACCATTCTGTAGTGATGAGGTCAGTGATTAGCAACCGTCAGAAGGAGAGAGAGAGAGAGAGAGAGAG
>WNGS01000785.1:31419-59024 GCA_020271785.1 Procambarus virginalis | reverse complement strand
TGTTCTTGTTTGTGCTCTGTGTTCTTGTTGGTGCTCTGTGTTCTTGTTGGTGCACCATGTCTTGTTGGTGCTCTGTGTTCTTGTTGGTGCTCTGTGTTCTTGTTGGTGCTCTGTGTTCTTGTTGGTGCACATGTTCTTGTTGGTGCACCATGTTCTTGTTGGTGCTCTGTGTTCTTGTTGGTGTTCTGTGTTCTTGTTGGTGCTCCATGTTCTTGTTGGTGCTCTGTGTTCTTGTTGGTGCTCTGTTCTTGTTGGTGCACCATGTGCTTGTTGGTGCTCTGTGTTCTTGTTGGTGCTCCATGTTCTTGTTGGTGCTCTGTGTTCTTGTTGGTGCTCCATGTTCTTGTTGGTGCTCCATGTTCTTGTTGGTGCTCTGTGTTCTTGTTGGTGCTCTGTGTTCTTGTTGGTGCTCTGTGTTCTTGTTGGTGCTCATGTTCTTGTTGGTGCATCATGTTCTTGTGGTGCTCTGTGTCTTGTTGGTGCTCTGTGTTCTTGTTGGTGCTCTGTGTTCTTGTTGGTGCTCTGTGTTCTTGTTGGTGCTCCATGTTCTTGTTGGTGCTCTGTGTTCTTGTTGGTGCTCTGTGTCTTGTTGGTGCACCATGTTCTTGTTGGTGCTCTGTGTTCTTGTTGGTGCTCTGTGTTCTTGTTGGTGCACCATGTGCTTGTTGGTGCTCTGTGTTCTTGTTGGTGCTCTGTGTTCTTGTTGGTGCACCATGTTCTTGTTGGTGCACATGTTCTTGTTGGTGCTCTGTGTTCTTGTTGGTGCACCATGTTCTTGTTGGTGCACCATGTTCTTGTTGGTGCTCGTGTTCTTGTTGGTGCACCATGTTCTTGTTGGTGCTCTGTGTTCTTGTTGGTGCTCCATGTTCTTGTTGGTGCTCCATGTTCTTGTTGGTGCTCTGTGTTCTTGTTGGTGCTCCATGTTCTTGTTGGTGCTCCATGTTCTTGTTGGTGCTCCATGTTCTTGTTGGTGCTCTGTGTTCTTGTTGGTGCTCCATGTTCTTGTTGGTGCTCCATGTTCTTGTTGGTGCTCTGTGTTCTTGTTGGTGCTCTGTGTTCTTGTTGGTGCTCCATGTTCTTGTTGGTGCTCCATGTTCTTGTTGGTGCTCTGTGTTCTTGTTGGTGCTCTGTGTTCTTGTTGGTGCTCATGTTCTTGTTGGTGCTCCATGTTCTTGTTGGTGCACCATGTTCTTGTTGGTGCACCATGTTCTTGTTGGTGCTCAATATTCTTGTTGGTGCTCCATGTTCTTGTTGGTGCTCTGTGTTCTTGTTGGTGCTCCATGTTCTTGTTGGTGCTCCATGTTCTTGTTGGTGCTCCATGTTCTTGTTGGTGCTCTGTGTTCTTGTTGGTGTTCCATGTTCTTGTTGGTGCTCTGTGTTCTTGTTGGTGCTCCATGTTCTTGTTGGTGCTCTGTGTTCTTGTTGGTGCACCATGTTCTTGTTGGTGCACCATGTTCTTGTTGGTGCTCTGTGTTCTTGTTGGTGCTCTGTGTTCTTGTTGGTGCTCTGTGTTCTTGTTGGTGCTCCATATTCTTGTTGGTGCTCTGTGTTCTTGTTAGTGTTCAATGTTCTTGTTGGTGTTCTGTGTTCTTGTTTGTGATCACTTCCCACACATGACATCAATAACCACGCAAGACATCAATTATCACACCAGACATCAATACCCACACAAGACATCAATAACCACACAAGACATCAATAACCACACAAGTCATCACTACTCACACAATACATCAATTATCACACAAGACATCACTTCTCACACAAGACATCAATACCACACAAGACATCACTACTCACACAATACATCAATACTCACACAAGACATCACTACTCACACAATACCCACACAAGACATCAATACTCACACATGACATCAATAACCACACAAGACATCAATACCCACACAAGACATCAATACCCACACAAGACATCAATACCCACACAAGACATCAATAACCACACAAGACATCAATAACCACACAAGACATCAATACCCACACAAGACATCAATAACCACACAAGACATCAATACCCACACAAGACATCAATACCCACACAAGACAAGTTAAATCCCCACGTTATCAAGACAAACACACACGTTAACAAGTTAATTACACCACTTAACACGATGAACCATCACTAACAAGTTAAACACACTCGTTAACAAGTTAAATTCAACATTAATATTTAAACAAAATTTATCTATTAAAAAAACAATTTATCAAGCGGATAAACGATATAACAAATATGAAGACAAATTTACATCATAAAATCCCCCAAAATACAAAAGAAATGTATCTTCGAGTTATGAAAAACACGAAACTGATTTATTCAAACATAAAAAAAAAATTCTTCTAATCAAACAATTACATGACAATGTAAACAAACAATTACATGACAATGTAAACAAACAATTGCATGACAATGTAAACAACAATTACATGACAATGTAAACAAACAATTACATGACAATGTAAACAGCAAAACTAATTTATTCAAACACAATCAAATCGCTAATTTTCTCTGAACACAAAATAGACAATTACCATTTTTAGCAGGAAAAAGGATTTAAAAAGAGACTCACAGTTTGAAAAGGGATGATAGAGGTTAGCATCCAGTCCTTGGTGGATGAGAGGTAGCATCCAGTCCTTGGTGGATGAGAGGTTAGCATCCAGTCCTTGGTGGATGAGAGAGGTTAGCATCCAGTCCTTGGTGGATGAGAGAGAGGTTAGCATCCAGTCCTTGGTGGATGAGAGAGGTAAGCATCCAGTCCTTGGTGGATGAGAGAGGTTAGCATCCAGTCCTTGGTGGATGATAGAGGTTAGCATCCAGTCCTTGGTGGATGAGAGAGGTTAGCATCCAATCCTTGGTGGATGAGAGAGGTTAGCATCCAGTCCTTGGTGGATGAGAGCGGTTAGCATCCAGTCCTTGGTGGATGATGAGAGGGGTTAGCATCCAGTCATTGGTGGATGAGAGGGTTAGCATCCAGTCCTTGGTGGATGAGAGAGGTTAGCATCCAGTCATTGGTGGATGAGAGAGGTTAGCATCCAGTCCTGGTGGATGAGAGAGGTTAGCATCCATTCCTAGGTGGATGAGAGTGGTTAGCATCCAGTCATTGGTGGTGAGATGAGAGAGGTTAGCATCCAGTCCTTGGTGGATGAGAGCGGTTAGCATCCATCCTTGGTGGATGAGAGCGGTTAGCATCCAGTCATTGGTGATGAGAGAGGTTAGCATCCAGTCCTAGGTGGATGAGAGAGGTTAGCATCCAGTCGTAGGTGGATGAGAGAGGTTAGCATCCAGTCCTAGGTGGATGAGAGCGGTTAGCATCCAGTCCTTGGTGGATGAGAGAGGTTAGCGTCCATTATTTGGTGAATGAGAGAGGGTAGCATCCAATCCTTGGTGGATGAGAGGTTAGCATCCAGTCCTTGGTGGATGAGAGAGGTTAGCATCCATTATTTGGTGGATGAGAGAGGTTAGCATCCAATCCTTGGTGGATGAGAGGTTAGCATCCAGTCCTTGGTGGATGAGAGAGGTTAGCATCCATTATTTGGTGGATGAGAGAGGTTAGCATAAAATCCTTGGGGGTGAGAGGTTAGCATCCCGACCTTGCTGGATGAGAGAGGTTAGCATCCACTTCTTGGTGGATGAGAGAGGTTAGGATCCAGACCTTGGTGGATGAGAGAAGTTAGCATCCAGTCGTTGGTGGATGAGAGGTTAGCATCCAGACCTTGGTGGATGAGAGAAGTTAGCATCCAGTCGTTGGTGGATGAGAGAGGTTAGCATCCAGACCTTGGTGGATGAGAGAGGTTAGCATCCAGACCTTGGTGGATGAGAGAGAGGTTAGCATCCAATCCTTGGTGGATGAGAGATGTCAGCATCCAGTCCTTGGTGGATGAGAGAGGTTTGGATCCAGATCTTGGTGGATGAGAGAAGTTAGCATCCAGTCGTTGGTGGATGAGAGAGGTTAGCATCCCGACCTTGGTGGATGAGAGATGTCAGCATCCAGTCCTTGGTGGATGAGAAGGATAAGGCACATAAGTAGTCCACTTGATGGATGATCCTTCAGGATGGAGGTGGACAGGTGTTCAGGGTGAAACAGAAACCACCGTGGCCAGACTCAGGGTTTGTGTAGGTCCAGAAGATCTCTCTCAGGGCTCCTTGTTTCTGGGAGATGATGGGGGCCCCGGTGGGAGGGAGAGAGGGAGGGAGAGAGGGGAGGGAGGGAGGGAGGGAGGGAGAGAGGGAGGGAGGGAGGGAGGGAGGGAGAGAGGGAGGGAGAGAGGGAGGAGGGAGGGAGGGAGAGAGGGAGGAGAGGGAGGGAGAGGAGGGAGGGAGGGAGGGAGAGAGAGGAGGGAGGGAGAAAGGGATGGGAGGGAGGGAGGGAGGGAGGGAGGGAGAGAGGGATGGGATAGGTAGGGATTGGAGAAAAGCCTCAAAAACTCTATGACTCTATGTAGACTCTATTGACCACAAAGAACTGTTTCAAGAGGGCTTATTGGGAAACGGAAGACGAGGACCCTTGTGGACCCGATTTGGGCCAGAGGAGAGGGTCCCACGGTTCGTAGGGGGCCCAAAAGAGGGGGCCCAGTGCAGACTGCGAGGTCCCAGAGCGACACACTTCCTCCACCACCGGCAACAGTCAACTACCGCGGGAGTCCCGGTCGAAGTCCAGCCACCTTGTGTTGTCCTCATAGAAAACGGAGCTGTCTTCAAGACTCGTGTACTCACCTAGTTGTGCTTGCCGGGGTTGAGCTCTGACTCTTTGGTCCTGCCTCTCAACACTTAATCAACTGGTGTACAGGTTCCTGAGCCTAATGGGCTCTATCATATCTACATTCGAAACTGTGTATGGAGTCAGCCTCCACCTCATCACTGCCTACTGCATTCCATTTGTTAACTACTCTGACACTGAAAAAGTTCTTTCTAACGTCCCTGTGGCTCATTTGGGTACTCAACTTCCACCTGTGTCCCCTTGTTCGCGTACCACCCGTGTTAAACAGTTTATCCTCATCTACCCTGTCGATTCCCCTAAGGATTTTGTAGGTTGTGATCATGTCTCCCCTTAATCTTCTGTCTTCCTGTGTCGTGAGGTGCATTTCCCGCAACCTTTCCTCATAACTCATGCCTCTTAGTTCTGGGACTAGTCTAGTGGCATACTTTTTCCAGCTTCGTTTTGTGCTTGACAAGGTACGGGCTCCATGCTGGGGCCGCATACTTCAGGATTGGTCTTACATATGTGGTATACAAGGTTCTGAAAGATTCCTTACACAGGTTCCGGAAGGCAGTTCTGATGTTAACCAGCCTCGCATACGCCGCCGATGTTATTCCTTTGATGTGGGCTTCAGGAGACAGATTTGGTGTGATATCAACCCTAGATCCTTCTCTCTGTACGTTTTGTGAAGGACTTTATCTCCCATTCGGTATCCAGCTTTCTGGCCTCCTGTTTCCTCCTCCTACTTTCATTACCTTACACTTACTTGTGTTGAACTTTAGTAGCCATTGTTTGACCATTCCTTCAGTTCGATTAGGANTTTCCTAAGGCTGCTTTGGCTTTGTTTAGTCGGTCCCTTACATGAATTTGTATCCCTGTTCTATTTATCATAAGTCCCAGTATTCTGCCTACCTCCACATATTGGATCGGATGGTTGTCAAGGATGATGGGGTCCGGGTTCTCTTTTCGCAATGTGTATTATCTGAAACTTTTGTTTCTTGGTGCTAATTTTCCATTGCTTCTCAAAGTTGTTTATGAGTTCAATTGCTGCCTTGGTCTTGTCGGCTAGTAGCGGCTTTGATGGTCCCGGTTGACATATTATTTGGGTGACATCGTCCGCGTATGTGATGTATTCTCCATGTTGGGGTTGGGGTAGGTCCACTGTATATATGTTGAATAGAGTGGGGGAGAGGCAGCTTCTTGTGGTACTCCACTTTTCAGTTGTATTACGTCACCCAAGTAGCTGCCGATATTAAGCCTAGCAGTTCTGTTGTCTATAAAGCTGCAGAGAGTAGCAGTAAATCTCTCAGGAAGTCCTAGTTCAGATATCTTATATTTTAGGCCCGTGTGCCACACTTTGTCGAAGGCTTTCGAAACGTTTCTAAACACTATATTACACTGATCTTTTTTTTACACCGCGTTGGCTATATGCTCGTAGATCAGGGCTATAGCTGTATGGGCTCCTCTGCGGTTTCTAAACCCATGCTGCCTGGTGTTATACTTCCCTTCCTCCTCCATGTACTTCACAAGTCTCTGATTGATAATTTTTTCGAATATTTTACCTGGTACTTCGAGGAGGGAAATTGGCCTGTAGTTTTCAGTTTGGGTTGGGGGTTTACCTGGGATTAATTGGGGATTAATCTGATTGTGGCATTCTTGAAGTAAGTGGGGAATAGTCCAGATGCAAGAGCTGCATTTATTATACATGTGTATTGATGGAGTGCAATCACTGGTAGGTTGGATAATACCATCTTATTTATCTTGCTGTTGCCCGGTGCCTTGTTCTTGAAACCCATAATTGTTTTATGGACCTCTGCAATGGTTATGTGTTTCATAAGGTGGCAGTCATCGCGTATGTTGTTAAGGTCTATTGTTTGCGTCGGGAGTAGTGCTGCAGCTCTGTTCTCGACTTGAGTTGTAATTTCCCTTTCATTAATTGGGCAAAAATTTAAATTTTCTTCCGGGTTTATCCTGAATATTTTTTCCCAGAACTTCCTGAATTCCTGTTCTTGTTCTCTCTCCTCATAGAGTTTATTTCCTGAGGCGTCTATGATGTAGGGTGTTTGTGGTGGAGTCACAAGGCGTCAATGATGTGGTGGAGTCAGCCTCCACCACATCATTGCCTAATGCATTCCATCCGTTAACTACTCTGACACTGAAAAAGTTCCCTCTTACGTCCCTGTGGCTCATGTGGGTACTCAGTTTCCACCTGTGTCCCCTTGTTCGCGTCCCGCCAGTGTTGAATAGTTTATCCTTGTTTACCCAGTCGATTCCCCTGAGAATTTTGTAGGTTGTGATCATGTCCCCCCTTACTCTTCGGTCTTCCAGTGTCGTAAGGTGCATTTCCTGCAACCTTTCCTCATAACTCATGCCTCTTAGTTCTGGGACTAGTCTAGTGGCATACCTTTGGACTTTTTTCCAACTTCGTCTTGTGCTTGACAAGGTACGGGCTCCATGCTGGGGCCGCATACTCCAGGATTGGTCTTACATATGTGGTGTACAAGATTCTGAATGATTCCTTACACAGGTTCCTGAAGGCTGTTCTGATGTTAGCCAGCCTCGCATATGCCGCAGATGTTATTCTCTTTATGTAGGCTTCAGGAGACAGGTTTGGTGTGATATCATCTCCTAGATCTTTCTCTCTGTCTGTTTCATTAAGTACTTCATCTCCTATTCTGTATCCTGTGTGTGTGTGTGTGTGTATGTGTGTGTGTGTGTGTGTGTGTGTGTGTGTGTGTGTGTGTGTGTGTGTGTGTGTGTGTGTGTGTGTGTGTGTGTGTGTGTGTGTGTGTGTGTACAATCCGTGCCAGTAGTGATCTTATACAACTTGACGACAGCCCGGCGCCAAGCACTTCCCTGGCGCCACATTGGTAGTCCAAGTACTTCCCTGGCGCCACACTGGTGGTCCAGGTACTTCCCTGGCGCCACACTGGTGGTCCAGGTACTTCCCTGGCGCCACACTGGTGGTCCAGGTACTTCCCTGCCGCCACACTGGTGGTCCAGGTACTTCCCTGGCGCCACACTGGTGGTCCAGGTACTTCCCTGCCGCCACACTGGTGGTCCAGGTACTTCCCTGGCGCCACACTGGTGGTCCAGGTACTTCCCTGCCGCCACACTGGTGGTCCAGGTACTTCCCTGGCGCCACACTGGTGGTCCAGGTACTTCCCTGCCGCCACACTGGTGGTCCAGGTACTTCCCTGGCGCCACACTGGTGGTCCAGGTACTTCCCTGGCGCCACACTGGTGGTCCAGGTACTTCCCTGGCGCCACACTGGGGGTCTAGGTACTTCCCTGGCGCCACACTGGGGGTCCAGGTACTTCCCTGGCGCCACACTGGGGGTCCAGGTACTTCCCTGGCGGCACACAGGTAGTCCAAAATGCGTGCCCTGATCACATGCCCTGGCATGATTCTTCATACAACAGCTGCTTATTTTTTTATTAATACATTTAGGTACGTCTGCATGTGTGCAGCTGTCCTAGACAATATGAAGGGGAGTACTGTGTCTCAAACTCTAGCTGCGTGATGCTAAAAATCCCCGTCACACAGGATGGTTAGTCATACAGAGGCATGTGATCAGTAGTCTGCACTGGCAAACTCTGGGTGCATTATGAGGATATCCTCAAGAAAACGAGAGTGAATAAAGTAATTTCAAAGCTTCAGGTACCTCATGCCAACGGATCTGAATGATCTGATAACTGGGCATTCGGTGATGTAGTGTGGGAGATCATGCCGCAGTTCCTGCTCACAGAGTTTGCACCTGGAGCTCAGGATTGGGAGATCCGTCACCTGTAGCCACCTGCCACAGGTAACGGTAACCCAATCTGATCCTGGCAACCACTGTGTCGCACAGTCTGGTCCACGTTTTGTGCCGCCCATGTTACTAGGTTTCAGATCTGAACAAATCATAGCTTTTTATACTGGTGCTTTCAGGTCGTTAGGAGTCAGTAATTTTCTCCCTTAAAGACTTGAGTGTTTGGTACAATATAGTTTTGACAGCAGAGATGAGGATGCTTAGATCTAATTCAACTTCATCTTTGTTACACGTTAATTTGGCTGCATGTCTGCGTCCTTATGATGGGTTATATTTATGTGTGATGGTATCCATACAAAGGAGATTCGAGACCCTTTACTCTATGCAGCGATTAGGTCATTTATAATTGCTAGTATGTGGTTCTTTCTGTCGATCTTCCAGGAGAAGTTTTAAATTGCTAGAAGAGCAGAGTTTGAATCGCAAAATATTAGGCAATCGGCTGTCGGGCATTTTGACAACGTGGCCTGAGTTTTCTGAAGGGGGTGTAGAAGCTGGGAATACCGGCCAGTTCCAGGACCTCCGTGTCTGGGATTTTGTCCTGCCACCTGATGTGGAGGAGTCTGCGGAGACAGCTCAAGTGAAAGTTGATTTAGGTGTTTGGCGTGTTTGCTGTAGACTGCAGGTCTCGCTGGGCTAGAGAAGGATGGTGAGTACCACTGCACCGTATACCTTCAGTTTGGTGATAAGGCTAGGGCCCTTCGCTCCCAGACATTCTCATGGAGTCCTCCAAAGGCAACGCTGGCCCTGGTGATCCTGTTGTCGACTTCTGCGTCTATGTTCACGGCTCTTGAGACTGTGGTGCCAAGATAGGTGAAGTTGTTGTCTGCGTGCAGGTTCTGTCCTCTTGACAGTGACGTGTGGTGCCTGATAGGGTGTTCCGGGTGCGGCTTGCTGCTTGATTTCTGTCTTTTTGGTGCTGATGATGAGACCGAAGTTGTCGCTGGCCGGTGAGCAGCAGTCCATCTTGTGCTACATCATTTGCTCTGTGCTGACGTTGAAGGCGCCGTCATCAGCGAACAGGATGTCTCTTATGACAAACTAACAAACGTTGTCACAGCTCGAATAAGACTTACCTACAGGTATCTCTGGCAGTTCGGCTTGTATAGGGATCTAGATGAAGTAAAGTGTAAAGTGTGTGGACAAAGTAAGACACATACACTCGAACACTTGATCTTGGATTGTTGCAAAATTGAGCCATTTAGAGATAAATCTAAGCTCACGCTGTATGATATGGCAACCTATCTTATTACCATGGATAAAATACCTGAAATCCTTGCACTTTATCCATGTTTCGCTCCTAGTAAATAAACGACATATATGATTAAGAAACAAGTAGTGTATTGTTGAAGACTAATAATAAACAGAATCTCCCCTATGACTCTGTAATATCTCCATAGATCTAACAATTATATATTAGCGATAAGACCTACCATTAATGTATAATGGCTTACTGTAAATATATAGCTCTTGAAATAGAACATTCCCTGTAACTAGATGAAATTGTAATTATAAGGTGTGAAGTTCAGATGAAATTGTTTATGTAATAATCTCCGTTGAGGTCTGATAAAGACCTTTTGTGCCCTCAGTAATGCTTTTTGCGCTACCGCTCACAGGATGAGATATGGGGTGCACAATAAACTAGCCGCCTCCGGCGACAACAATCAACAGATTCCTTCACGTTTGTAATGGCCTGCAGGTGCTTGAGGATGAACAACCCGCAGTCAGTCTGCGGGCTGTATCTGATGGGTATTCCATCCTGGCAGTCACGGAAGACATCAGTAAGCACGGCTGAGAATACCATACTGAACAGTGTTGGGACGCAACCAGCCGCGTCCAGCAGCCTGCTTGAGCAGACCATCAACCAGGAGGCCTAGCCAGAGACCGGGCCGCGGGATCTTGATCTCCGAAATGACTGCAAGGTAACAACCACAAGGCAAAGGGGTACGTGGGGTCACCTAACACAGTCCCGCCAAAGTGGTACTCTCCACAATAAGACATTAAGCTCAAGTTGGGCAGCAGATTGGTGCTTCGGAAATTCTTCCTTTGAGTGAGGTGTTGGAGGTTCAGTCGGCAGGGGCGGCTGGCAGCAGTATATGTGGTTAGCGGTTCGAGGCTGCGATGGTCCAGCTGAATGAAAGTCTATTATGTATAGTTATATTATTGATGATTGAATCTCACTTGTTCTTGTTGACTCACTTTCTCCTGTTGACTCACTTTCTCCTGTTGACTCACTTTCTCTTGTTGGGTTACTTTATCTTGTTGACTCACTTTCTCTTGTTGACTCACTTTCTCTTGTTGACTCACTTTCTCTTGTTGACTCACTTTCTCTTGTTGACTCACTTTCTCTTGTTAACTCACTTTCTCTTTGTTATTAACGTTCTCTTGTTGATTCAGTTTCTCTAAATTTTTTTTTAATTTTGCCCCGAGGGGCGAGTTTATTGGGCAGCGTCACTCATCTTGTGAGTGGACACACCGCCATAGTGACAGTATTGGGCAGCGCCACTCATCTTGTGAGTGGACACACCGCCATAGTGACAGTATTGGGCAGCGCCACTCATCTTGTGAGTGGACACACCGCCATAGTGACAGTATTGGGCAGCGTCACTCATCTTGTGAGTGGACACACCGCCATAGTGACAGTATTGGGCAGCGCCACTCATCCTGTGAGTGGACACACCGCCATAGTGACAGTATTGGGCAGCGCCACTCATCTTGTGAGTGGACACACCGCCATAGTGACAGTATTGGGCAGCGTCACTCATCTTGTGAGTGGACACACCGCCATAGTGACAGTATTGGGCAGCGTCACTCACCCTGTGAGTGGACACACCGCCATAGTGACAGTATTGGGCAGCGTCACTCACCCTGTGAGTGGACACACCGCCATAGTGACAGTATTGGGCAGCGTCACTCACCCTGTGAGTGGACACACCGCCATAGTGACAGTACTGGGCAGCGTCACTCACCCTGTGAGTGGACACACCGCCATAGTGACAGTATTGGGCAGCGTCACTCACCCTGTGAGTGGACACACCGCCATAGCAGCATGTACAACACTCCCCAATAGGAAGAAAACCCGCTGGGTTGTTCATCCTGTCACTTGTACCCAGACACTGCTGGGACTTGCTTAACAGTCTCAAGTGAACAGCTCCTCAAACAAGAGGATTGACATCTGTCAACCCTTAAAAGCTTACGTTATCTTGCGGGTGCAAAATGGGGAACCTTCTAAGAACAGTATCAATATTTGACAAATAGTGTTTTCCTAACTCAAACAATATGGGGTTTATTATTCTACACATATTTCTAATGTCTCTCAGTTGTTCACATTCATCGAGATAGTGGTCAAGGCGGTGTCTGTCACTCTCATCACAGATTCTGCAACTTCGCTGATCAACTGTTGTTTCCATTCCGTATCTCCAAGGATATTTGTATTCAAGACGGATTCTCGCTATTACTGATTCTCTCCCTCGTCCTTCTCCTCTTCGTCCATAATGATTGGGTTTGCCAGCTGCAACCATGTTGTACCATCGTACAGATTCACTGGTTTGTGCTTCTATCCTCCATCCTCAGTTACCTTGTCAAGGTGATGTTGCCTGACAATACCTCTAATTTGTAGTAGAGTCTTGGGTACGAAGTATTCAACATGGTCTCCTTCAGCAGCCAGCACATCTGCTCGTTCATTCCCACATATCCCAACATGGGAGGGGATCCAAAGAAACTTGATGACTCTTCCCTGATTTGTAAATACTCTCACAGCTCTCTTAATTTCAGCGACTATTGAAAGATTTTTCTGTCCGATTTTTTCCTAGCATTTGCAGTGCTGCTTTGGAATCGGTGCAAATCACTGCACCATTAGTGTTCCGTTCAAGAAACCTTAATGCCATAACAATGGCAGTTAGCTCTGCTTGCGTTGAAGAGGCATAGTTCTCATTACGCGCTTTTTCTTCATTTCTGCGTTGGAAAGCATTATCCTTAATTACAGTGTATGCTGCACCAGCCCTGCCATTGACAGGATTAGATGATCTGTCAGTGTTGATTTCATCTAGTTCATCTCCGGCTTCTTTATAAATTTCCTCATATATTTGTGCCTCATTTCTTGCGGTATTATGTTGGATTTTTTCGTTGCCATTTCATTGATGATAATCCTGCATGAGTCATCCTCCCAGGGAGGTAACCTCTCTACAGGCAGGAGCTCACGGGCTTGCTCAAGCAGGTGAAGCTCTTCGAGGTAGCAGACTGATCTGTGATGCTATTTTTTGCTTCTCCTGTTTCCCCTGAAAGTAACACAGAACTCAGTTTTTTCTTAGCAATATCATTGTAATAGGGATCTCTGGCATTCCTAATTGCAAGCTTAGCATTCAGCTCCTAAATTCTGCTTTTAAAACTGTGGAGGGACAACTCCTCTCGTAGATTAGACATTTTGACAGTTCTTAGAACTCCAAGAATGATTGTCATGGCCTCATTCTGAATGTTTTCAAGCCTTTTCATATCGCTTTGGGAGAAGGTGCACAAAACTGGTGCGGCATAGGCTGTGTACATCATTTTAAGCACGGCAATAGAGGCTCCATGTCTATTCAAGGTCATAGCTTTCAGTGCCCTGAATCGACTTTTGCAAGTTCCTATAAGTTGGTTGAGCTCCTCTTTCTTCCCCTTGTGAGAGTAGACAGTGTCGCCAAGGTACCAATAGTGGTCAACCCATTCAAGTGTTACACCATTAATTTGTAGTTCTTCATTTTCTCCCCTCTTGTGATGAGAGTATGCTTTTGTCTTGTTTGTGGAGAGAGTTAAACCGAGCTCAATACATTTCCTTCCAAGGAGTTCAATGGACTGTTTAATTTTTCTCAAGGTGGGAGCATTCAAGCATCTTGCAAGTGCATGACACGAGACTGATAGTTCTGTAATCGCCAGGCTCATTGCGCTTCGGTATGGGGACAATTATTGCATGTTTCCATTGTGTGGGCAACACTCCGCTTAGGAATGATTTGTTAAACAAGTGAAGTTACTTTCTCTTGTTGACTCACTTTCCCTTGTTGACTCATTTTCTTGTTGACTCTTTTCTTGGTGATTCTCATGTTCTCTTGTTGACTCTCATTTTCTCTCATTTTTCTCTTGCTTCCTCTCCTCCTCTTCCATGCGCTTACATGTTCCTTCCTCACGCAGTAATTCTCTTGTTACAACTTCCTGAGAGCTCCTCTTCCTGTGGTCGAGGTGGCCTCCTCTGTGTTCTTGTTGGTGCTTCATGTTCTTGTTGGTGTTCTGTGTTCTTGTTGGTGCTTCATGTTCTTGTTGGTGTTCTGTGTTCTTGTTGGTGCTTCATGTTCTTGTTGGTGTTCTGTGTTCTTGTTGGTGCTTCATGTTCTGTTGGTGCTTCATGTTCTTGTTGGTGTTCTGTGTTCTTGTTGGTGCTTCATGTTCTTGTTGGTGCTCTGTGTTCTTGTTGGTGCTTCATGTTCTTGTTGGTGCTCTGTGTTCTTGTTGGTGCTTCATGTTCTTGTTGGTGTTCTGTGTTCTTGTTGGTGCTTCATGTTCTTGTTGGTGTTCTGTGTTCTTGTTGGTGCTCATGTTCTTGTTGGTGTTCTGTGTTCTTGTTGGTGCTCATGTTCTTGTTGGTGTTCTGTGTTCTTCTTGGTGCTTCATGTTCTTGTTGGTGTTCTGTGTTCTTGTTGGCGCTTCATGTTCTTGTTGGTGCTCATGTTCTTGTTGGTGCTTCATTCTTGTTGGTGCTCTGTTCTGTTGGTGCTCATGTTCTTGTTGGTGTTCTGTGTTCTTGATAGTGCTTCATGTTCTTGTTGGTGTTCTGTGTTCTTGTTGGTGCTCAATGTTCTTGTTGGTGCTCCATGTTCTTGTTGGTGCTTCATGTTCTTGTTGGTGCTCTGTGTTCTTGTTGGTGCTCTGTGTTCTTGTTGGTGCTCTGAGTTCTTGGTGGTGGTCCATGTTTTGTTGGTGCTTTCATGTTCTTGTTGGTGCTCCATGTTCTTGTTGGTGTTCCATGTTCTTGTTGGTGTTCCATGTTCTTGTTGGTGCTCCATGTTCTTGTTGGTGTTCCATGTTCTTGTAGGTGCTCCATGTTCTTGTGTGTGCTCCATGTTCTTGTTGGTGCTCTGTGTTCTTGGTGGTGCTCCATGTTCTTGTTGGTGCTCCATGTTCTTTTTGGTGCTCTGTGTTCTTGTTGGTGCTCCATGTTCTTGTTGGTACTCCATGTTCTTGTTGGTGCTCTGTGTTCTTGTTGGTGCTCATGTTCTTGTTGGTGCTCCATGTTCTTGTTGGTGCTCTGTGTTCTTGTTGGTGCTCTGTGTTCTTGTTGGTGCACCATGTTCTTGTTGGTGCTCCATGTTCTTGTTGGTGCTCTGAGTTCTTGTTGGTGCTCCATGTTCTTGTTGGTGCTCCATGTCTTGTTGGTGCTCTGTGTTCTTGTTGGTGCTCCATGTTTTGTTGGTGCTTCATGTTCTTGTTGGTGCTCTGTGTTCTTGTTGGTGCTCTGTGTTCTTGTTGGTGCTCTGTGTTCTTGTTGGTGCTCCATGTTCTTGTTGGTGCTCTGTGTTCTTGTTGGTGCTCTGTTCTTGTTGGTGCTCTGTGTTCTTGTTGGTGCTCCATGTTCTTGTTGGTGCTCCATGTTCTTGTTGGTGCTCTGTGTTCTTGTTGGTGCTCTGTGTCTTGTTGGTGCTCCATGTTCTTGTTGGTGCTCCATGTTCTTGTTGGTGCTCTGTTCTTGTTGGTGCTCTGTGTTCTTGTTGGTGCTCATGTTCTTGTTGGTGCTCTGTGTTCTTGTTGGTGCTCTGTGTTCTTGTTGGTGCTCCATGTTCTTGTTGGTGCTCCATGTTCTTGTTGGTGCTCTGTGTTCTTGTTGGTGCTCTGTGTTCTTGTTGGTGCTCCATGTTCTTGTTGGTGCTTCATGTTCTTGTTGGTGCTCCATGTTCTTGTTGGTGTTCCATGTTCTTGTTGGTGCTCCATGTTCTTGTTGGTGCTCCATGTTCTTGTTGGTGCTCCATGTTCTTGTTGGTGCTCATGTTCTTGTTGGTGTTCCATGTTCTTGTTGGTGCACCATGTTCTTGTTGGTGCTCCACGTTCTTGTTGGTGCTCTGTGTTCTTGTTGGTGCTCCATGTTCTTGTTGGTGCTCAATGTTCTTGTTGGTGCTCCATGTTCTTGTTGGTGTTCCATGTTCTTGTTGGTGCTCCATGTTCTTGTTGGTGCTCCATGTTCTTGTTGGTGCTCTGTGTTCTTGTTGGTGCTCTGTGTTCTTGTTGGTGCTCCATGTTCTTGTTGGTGCTCAATGTTCTTGTTGGTGTTCCATGTTCTTGTTGGTGTTCCATGTTCTTGTTGGTGTTCCATGTTCTTGTTGGTGCTCCATGTTCTTGTTGGTGCACCATGTTATTGTTGGTGCTCCATGTTCTTGTTGGTGCTCTGTGTTCTTGTTGGTGCACCATGTTCTTGTTGGTGCTCCATGTTCTTGTTGGTGCTCTGAGTTCTTGTTGGTGCACCATGTTATTGTTGGTGCTCTGTGTTCTTGTTGGTGCTCTGTGTTCTTGTTGGTGCTCCATGTTTTGTTGGTGCTCTGAGTTCTTGTTGGTGTTCCATGTTCTTCTTGGTGCTCTGTGTTCTTGTCGGTGCACCATGTTCTTGTTGGTGCTCCATGTTCTTGTTGGTGCTCTGAGTTCTTGTTGGTGCTCCATGTTATTGTTGGTGCTTCATGTTCTTGTTGGTGCTCTGTGTTCTTGTTGGTGCTCTGTGTTCTTGTTGGTGCTCCATGTTTTTGTTGGTGCTCTGTGTTCTTGTTGGTGCTCTGTGTTCTTGTTGGTGTTCTGTGTTCTTGTTGGTGCTCCATGTTCTTGTTGGTGCACCATGTTATTGTTGATGCTCTGTGTTCTTGTTGGTGCTCCATGTACTTGTTGGTGCACCATGTTATTGTTGGTGCTCTGTGTTCTTGTTGGTGCTCTGTGTTCTTGTTGGTGCACCGTGTTCTTGTTGGTGCTCTGTGTTCTTGTTGGTGCTCTGTGTTCTTGTTGGTGCTCCATGTTCTTGTTGGTGTTCCATGTTCTTGTTGGTGCTCCATGTTCTTGTTGGTGCTCCATGTTATTGTTGGTGCTCCATGTTCTTGTTGGTGCTCCATGTTCTTGTTGGTGCTCCATGTTATTGTTGGTGCTCCATGTTCTTGTTGGTGCTCCATGTTATTGTTGGTGCTCCATGTTATTGTGGTGCTCTGTGTTCTTGTTGGTGCACCTTGTTATTGTTGGTGCTCTGTGTTCTTGTTGGTGCTCTGTGTTCTTGATGGTGCTCCATGTTCTTGTTGGTGCTCCATGTTATTGTTGGTGCTCCATGTTCTTGTTGGTGCTCTGTGTTCTTGTTGGTGCTCTGTGTTCTTGTTGGTGCTCCATGTTCTTGTTGGTGCTTCATGTTCTTGTTGGTGCTCCATGTTCTTGTTGGTGTTCCATGTTCTTGTTGGTGCTCCATGTTCTTGTTGGTGCTCCATGTTCTTGTTGGTGCTCCATGTTCTTGTTGGTGCTCATGTTCTTGTTGGTGTTCCATGTTCTTGTTGGTGCACCATGTTCTTGTTGGTGCTCCACGTTCTTGTTGGTGCTCTGTGTTCTTGTTGGTGCTCCATGTTCTTGTTGGTGCTCAATGTTCTTGTTGGTGCTCCATGTTCTTGTTGGTGTTCCATGTTCTTGTTGGTGCTCCATGTTCTTGTTGGTGCTCCATGTTCTTGTTGGTGCTCTGTGTTCTTGTTGGTGCTCTGTGTTCTTGTTGGTGCTCCATGTTCTTGTTGGTGCTCAATGTTCTTGTTGGTGTTCCATGTTCTTGTTGGTGTTCCATGTTCTTGTTGGTGTTCCATGTTCTTGTTGGTGCTCCATGTTCTTGTTGGTGCACCATGTTATTGTTGGTGCTCCATGTTCTTGTTGGTGCTCTGTGTTCTTGTCGGTGCACCATGTTCTTGTTGGTGCTCCATGTTCTTGTTGGTGCTCTGAGTTCTTGTTGGTGCACCATGTTATTGTTGGTGCTCTGTGTTCTTGTTGGTGCTCTGTGTTCTTGTTGGTGCTCCATGTTTTGTTGGTGCTCTGAGTTCTTGTTGGTGTTCCATGTTCTTCTTGGTGCTCTGTGTTCTTGTCGGTGCACCATGTTCTTGTTGGTGCTCCATGTTCTTGTTGGTGCTCTGAGTTCTTGTTGGTGCTCCATGTTATTGTTGGTGCTTCATGTTCTTGTTGGTGCTCTGTGTTCTTGTTGGTGCTCTGTGTTCTTGTTGGTGCTCCATGTTTTTGTTGGTGCTCTGTGTTCTTGTTGGTGCTCTGTGTTCTTGTTGGTGTTCTGTGTTCTTGTTGGTGCTCCATGTTCTTGTTGGTGCACCATGTTATTGTTGATGCTCTGTGTTCTTGTTGGTGCTCCATGTACTTGTTGGTGCACCATGTTATTGTTGGTGCTCTGTGTTCTTGTTGGTGCTCTGTGTTCTTGTTGGTGCACCGTGTTCTTGTTGGTGCTCTGTGTTCTTGTTGGTGCTCTGTGTTCTTGTTGGTGCTCCATGTTCTTGTTGGTGTTCCATGTTCTTGTTGGTGCTCCATGTTCTTGTTGGTGCTCCATGTTATTGTTGGTGCTCCATGTTCTTGTTGGTGCTCCATGTTCTTGTTGGTGCTCCATGTTATTGTTGGTGCTCCATGTTCTTGTTGGTGCTCCATGTTATTGTTGGTGCTCCATGTTATTGTTGGTGCTCTGTGTTCTTGTTGGTGCACCTTGTTATTGTTGGTGCTCTGTGTTCTTGTTGGTGCTCTGTGTTCTGGTGCTCCATGTTCTTGTTGGTGCTCCATGTTCTTGTTGGTGCTCCATGTTATTGTTGGTGCTCCATGTTCTTGTTGGTGCTCTGTGTTCTTATTGGTGCTCCATGTTCTTGTTGGTGATCTGTGTTCTTGTTGGTGCTCCATGTTATTGTTGGTGCTCAATCTTCTTGTTGGTACTCAATGTTCTTGTTAGTGCTCTGTGTTCTTGTTGGTGCTCTGTGTTCTTGTTGGTGCTCTGTGTTCTTGTTGGTGCTCCATGTTCTTGTTGGTGCTTTATGTTCTTGTTGGTGCACTGTGTTCTTGTTGGTGCTCTGTGTTCTTGTTGGTGCTCCATGTTCTTGTTGGTGCTCCATGTTCTTGTTGGTGCTCCATGTTCTTGTTGGTGCTCTGTGTTCTTGTTGGTGCTCTGTGTTCTTGTTGGTGCTCTGTGTTCTTGTTGGTGCTCCATGTTCTTGTTGGTGTTCTGTGTTCTTGTTGGTGCTCTGTGTTCTTGTTGGTGCTCCATGTTCTTGTTGATGTTCCATGTTCTAGTTGGTGCACCATGTTCTTGTTGGTGCTATGTGTTCTTGATGGTGCACCATGTTCTTGTTGGTGCTCCATGTTCTTGTTGGTGCTCTGTGTTCTTGTTGGTGCTCCATGTTCTTGTTGGTGCTCAATATTCTTGTTGGTGCTCTGTGTTCTTGTTGGTGCTCTGTGTTCTTGTTGGTGCTCCATGTTCTTGTTGGTTCTCTGTGTTCTTGTTGGTGCTCCATGTTCTTGTTGGTGCTCCATGTTCTTGTTGGTGCTCCATGTTCTTGTTGGTGCTCCATGTTCTTGTTGGTGCTCCATGTTCTTGTTGGTGCTCAATGTTCTTGTTGGTGCTCAATGTTCTTGTTGGTGCTCAATGTTCTTGTTGGTGCTCAATTTTCTTGTTGGTGCTCAATGTTCTTGTTGGTGCTCAATGTTCTTGTTGGTGCTCCATGTTCTTGTTGGTGCACCATGTTCTTGTTGGTGCACCATGTTCTTGTTGGTGCTTAATGTTCTTGTTGGTGCTCAATGTTCTTGTTGGTGCACCATGTTCTTGTTGGTGCACCATGTTCTTGTTGGTGCTCTGTGTTCTTGTTGGTGTTCTGTGTTCTTGTTTGTGCACCATGTTCTTGTTGGTGCTCTGTGTTCTTCTTTGTGCACCATGTTATTGTTGGTGCTCTGTGTTCTTGTTGGTGTTCTGTGTTCTTGTTGGTGCACCATGTTCTTGTTGGTGCTCTGTGTTCTTGTTGGTGCACCATGTTATTGTTGGTGCTCTGTGTTCTTGTTGGTGTTCTGTGTTCTTGTTGGTGCACCATGTTCTTGTTGGTGCTCTGTGTTCTTGTTGGTGCACCATGTTATTGTTGGTGCTCTGTGTTCTTGTTGGTGTTCTGTGTTCTTGTTGGTGCACCATGTTCTTGTTGGTGCTCTGTGTTCTTGTTGGTGCACCATGTTCTTGTTGGTGCTCTGTGTTCTTGTTGGCGCACCATGTTCTTGTTGGTGCTCTGTGTTCTTGTTGGTGCACCATGTTCTTGTTGGTGCACCATGTTCTTGTTGGTGCTCTGTGTTCTTGTTGGTGTTCAGTGTTCTTGTTGGTGCTCCATGTTCTTGTTGGTGCTCTGTGTTCTTGTTGGTGCTCTGTGTTCTTGTTGGTGCACCATGTTCTTGTTGGTGCTCTGTGTTCTTGTTGGTGCTCTGTGTTCTTGTTGGTGTTCTGTGTTCTTGTTGGTGCACCATGTTCTTGTTGGTGCACCATGTTCTTGTTGGTGCTCTGTGTTCTTGTTGGTGTTCTGTGTTCTTGTTGGTGCTCCATGTTCTTGTTGGTGCTCTGTGTTCTTGTTGGTGCTCTGTGTTCTTGTTGGTGCACCATGTGCTTGTTGGTGCTCTGTGTTCTTGTTGGTGCTCCATGTTCTTGTTGGTGCTCTGTGTTCTTGTTGGTGCACCATGTTCTTGTTGGTGCACCATGTTCTTGTTGGTGCTCTGTGTTCTTGTTGGTGTTCTGTGTTCTTGTTGGTGCTCTGTGTTCTTGTTGGTGCATCATGTTCTTGTTGGTGCATCATGTTCTTGTTGGTGCACCATGTGCTTGTTGGTGCTCTGTGTTCTTGTTGGTGCTCTGTGTTCTTGTTGGTGCTCTGTGTTCTTGTTGGTGCTCCATGTGCTTGTTGGTGCTCTGTGTGCTTGTTGGTGCTCTGTGTTCTTGTTGGTGCACCATGTGCTTGTTGGTGCTCTGTGTTCTTGTTAGTGCTCTGTGTTCTTGTTGGTGCACCATGTGCTTGTTGGTGCTCTGTGTGCTTGTTGGTGCTCTGTGTTCTTGTTGGTGCTCTGTGTTCTTGTTGGTGCTCTGTGTTCTTGTTGGTGCACCATGTTCTTGTTGGTGCTCTGTGTTCTTGTTGGTGCTCTGTGTTCTTGTTGGTGCTCCATGTTCTTGTTGGTGCACCATGTTCTTGTTGGTGCTCTGTGTTCTTGTTGGTGCACCATGTGCTTGTTGGTGCTCTGTGTTCTTGTTGGTGCACCATGTGCTTGTTGGTGCTCTGTGTTCTTGTTGGTGCACCATGTTCTTGTTGGTGCACCATGTTCTTGTTGGTGCTCTGTGTTCTTGTTGGTGCACCATGTTCTTGTTGGTGCTCTGTGTTCTTGTTGGTGCTCTGTGTTCTTGTTGGTGCTCCATGTTCTTGTTGGTGCACCATGTTCTTGTTGGTGCTCTGTGTTCTTGTTGGTGCACCATGTTCTTGTTGGTGCTCCATGTTCTTGTTGGTGCTCCATGTTCTTGTTGGTGCTCTGTGTTCTTGTTGGTGCTCCATGTTCTTGTTGGTGCTCCATGTTCTTGTTGGTGCTCTGTGTTCTTGTTGGTGCTCTGTGTTCTTGTTGGTGCTCCATGTTCTTGTTGGTGCTCCATGTTCTTGTTGGTGCTCTGTGTTCTTGTTGGTGCTCTGTGTTCTTGTTGGTGCTCCATGTTCTTTTTGGTGCTCTGTGTTCTTGTTGGTGCTCCATGTTCTTGTTGGTGCTCCATGTTCTTGTTGGTGCTCTGTGTTCTTGTTGGTGCTCTGTGTTCTTGTTGGTGCTCCATGTTCTTGTTGGTGCACCATGTTCTTGTTGGTGCACCATGTTCTTGTTGGTGCTCAATATTCTTGTTGGTGCTCCATGTTCTTGTTGGTGCTCTGTGTTCTTGTTGGTGCTCCATGTTCTTGTTGGTGCTCCATGTTCTTGTTGGTGCTCCATGTTCTTGTTGGTGCTCTGTGTTCTTGTTGGTGTTCCATGTTCTTGTTGGTGCTCTGTGTTCTTGTTGGTGCTCCATGTTCTTGTTGGTGCTCTGTGTTCTTGTTGGTGCACCATGTTCTTGTTGGTGCACCATGTTCTTGTTGGTGCTCTGTGTTCTTGTTGGTGCTCTGTGTTCTTGTTGGTGCTCTGTGTTCTTGTTGGTGCTCCATATTCTTGTTGGTGCTCTGTGTTCTTGTTAGTGTTCAATGTTCTTGTTGGTGTTCTGTGTTCTTGTTGGTGTTCTGTGTTCTTGTTTGTGATTACTTCCCACACATGACATCAATAACCACGCAAGACATCAATTATCACACCAGACATCAATACCCACACAAGACATCAATAACCACACAAGACATCAATAACCACACAAGTCATCACTACTCACACAATACATCAATTATCACACAAGACATCACTTCTCACACAAGACATCAATACCCACACAAGACATCACTACTCACACAATACATCAATACTCACACAAGACATCACTACTCACACAATACCCACACAAGACATCAATACTCACACATGACATCAATAACCACACAAGACATCAATACCCACACAAGACATCAATACCCACACAAGACATCAATACCCACACAAGACATCAATAACCACACAAGACATCAATAACCACACAAGACATCAATACCCACACAAGACATCAATAACCACACAAGACATCAATACCCACACAAGACATCAATACCCACACAAGACAAGTTAAATCCCCACGTTATCAAGACAAACACTCACGTTAACAAGTTAATTACACCACTTAACACGATGAACCATCACTAACAAGTTAAACACACTCGTTAACAAGTTAAATTCAACATTAATATTTAAACAAAATTTATCTATTAAAAAAACAATTTATCAAGCGGATAAACGATATAACAAATATGAAGACAAATTTACATCATAAAATCCCCCAAAATACAAAAGAAATGTATCTTCGAGTTATGAAAACAACGAAACTGATTTATTCAAACATAAAAAAAAAATTCTTCTAATCAAACAATTACATGACAATGTAAACAAACAATTACATGACAATGTAAACAAACAATTGCATGACAATGTAAACAAACAATTACATAACAATGTAAACAAACAATTACATGACAATGTAAACAGCAAAACTAATTTATTCAAACACAATCAAATCGCTAATTTTTCTCTGACAAAAATAGACAATACCATTTTTAGCAGGAAAAAGGATTTAAAAAGAGACTCACAGTTTGAAAAGGGATGATAGAGGTTGCATCCAGTCCTTGGTGGATGAGAGGTTAGCATCCAGTCCTTGGTGGATGAGNTTTGTATCCCTGTTCTATTTATCATTAGTCCCAGTATTCTGCCTACCTCCACATATTGGATCGGATGGTTGTCAAGGATGATGGGGTCCGGGTTTCTTTTCGCAATGTGTATTATCTGAAACTTTTGTTTCTTGGTGCTAATTTTCCATTGCTTCTCAAAGTTGTTTATGAGTTCAATTGCTGCCTTGGTCTTGTCGGCTAGTAGCGGCTTTGATGGTCCCGGTTGACATATTATTTGGGTGACATCGTCCGCGTATGTGATGTATTCTCCATGTTGGGGTTGGGGTAGGTCAGCTGTATATATGTTGAATAGAGTGGGGGAGAGGCAGCTTCCTTGTGGTACTCCACTTTTCAGTTGTATTACGTCACCCAAGTAGCTGCCGATATTAAGCCTAGCAGTTCTGTTGTCTATAAAGCTGCAGAGAGTAGCAGTAAATCTCTCAGGAAGTCCTAGTTCAGATATCTTATATTTTAGGCCCGTGTGCCACACTTTGTCGAAGGCTTTCGAAACGTTTCTAAACACTATATTACACTGATCTTTTTTTTACACCGCGTTGGCTATATGCTCGTAGATCAGGGCTATAGCTGTATGGGCTCCTCTGCGGTTTCTAAACCCATGCTGCCTGGTGTTATACTTCCCTTCCTCCTCCATGTACTTCACAAGTCTCTGATTGATAATTTTTCGAATATTTTACCTGGTACTTCGAGGAGGGAAATTGGCCTGTAGTTTTCAGTTTGGGTTGGGGGTTTACCTGGGATTAAATGGGGATTAATCTGATTGTGGCATTCTTGAAGTAAGTGGGGAATAGTCCAGATGCAAGAGCTGCATTTATTATACATGTGTATTGATGGAGTGCAATCACTGGTAGGTTGGATAATACCATCTTATTTATCTTGCTGTTGCCCGGTGCCTTGTTCTTGAAACCCATAATTGTTTTATGGACCTCTGCAATGGTTATGTGTTTCATAAGGTGGCAGTCATCGCGTATGTTGTTAAGGTCTATTGTTTGCGTCGGGAGTAGTGCTGCAGCTCTGTTCTCGACTTGAGTTGTAATTTCCCTTTCATTAATTGGGCAAAAATTTAAATTTTCTTCCGGGTTTATCCTGAATATTTTTTCCCAGAACTTCCTGAATTCCTGTTCTTGTTCTCTCTCCTCATAGAGTTTATTTCCTGAGGCGTCTATGATGTAGGGTGTTTGTGGTGGAGTCACAAGGCGTCAATGATGTGGTGGAGTCAGCCTCCACCACATCATTGCCTAATGCATTCCATCCGTTAACTACTCTGACACTGAAAAAGTTCCCTCTTACGTCCCTGTGGCTCATGTGGGTACTCAGTTTCCACCTGTGTCCCCTTGTTCGCGTCCCGCCAGTGTTGAATAGTTTATCCTTGTTTACCCAGTCGATTCCCCTGAGAATTTTGTAGGTTGTGATCATGTCCCCCCTTACTCTTCGGTCTTCCAGTGTCGTAAGGTGCATTTCCTGCAACCTTTCCTCATAACTCATGCCTCTTAGTTCTGGGACTAGTCTAGTAGCATACCTTTGGACTTTTTTCCAACTTCGTCTTGTGCTTGACAAGGTACGGGCTCCATGCTGGGGCTGCATACTCCAGGATTGGTCTTACATATGTGGTGTACAAGATTCTGAATGATTCCTTACACAGGTTCCTGAACGCTGTTCTGATGTTAGCCAGCCTCGCATATGCCGCAGATGTTATTCTCTTTATGTGGGCTTCAGGAGACAGGTTTGGTGTGATATCATCTCCTAGATCTTTCTCTCTGTCTGTTTCATTAAGTACTTCATCTCCTATTCTGTATCCTGTGTGTGTGTGTGTGTGTGTGTGTGTGTGTGTGTGTGTGTGTGTGTGTGTGTGTGTGTGTGTGTGTGTGTGTGTGTGTGTGTGTGTGTGTGTGTGTGTGTGTGTGTGTGTGTGTGTGTGTGTACAATCCGTGCCAGTAGTGATCTTATACAACTTGACGACAGCCCGGCGCCAAGCACTTCCCTGGCGCCACATTGGTAGTCCAAGTACTTCCCTGGCGCCACACTGGTGGTCCAGGTACTTCCCTGGCGCCACACTGGGGGTCTAGGTACTTTCCTGGCGCCTCACTGGGGGTCCAGGTACTTCCCTGGCTCCACACTGGGGGTCCAGGTACTTCCCTGGCGCCACACTGGGGGTCCAGGTACTTCCCTGGCGCCACACTGGGGGTCCAGGTACTTCCCTGGCGCCTCACTGGGGGTCTAGGTACTTCCCTGGCGCCTCACTGGGGGTCCAGGTACTTCCCTGGCGCCACACTGGGGGTCCAGGTACTTCCCTGGCGCCTCACTGGGGGTCTAGGTACTTTCCTGGCGCCTCACTGGGGGTCCAGGTACTTCCCTGGCTCCACACTGGGGGTCCAGGTACTTCCCTGGCTCCACACTGGGGGTCCAGGTACTTCCCTGGCTCCACACTGGGGGTCTAGGTACTTTCCTGGCGCCTCACTGGGGGTCCAGGTACTTCCCTGGCGCCACACTGGGGGTCCAGGTACTTCCCTGGCTCCACACTGGGGGTCCAGGTACTTCCCTGGCGCCACACTGGTGGTCCAGGTACTTCCCTGGCGCCACACTGGGGGTCCAGGTACTTCCCTGGCGCCACACTGGGGGTCCAGGTACTTCCCTGGCGCCACACTGGGGGTCCAGGTACTTCCCTGGCGCCACACTGGGGGTCCAGGTACTTCCCTGGCGCCACACTGGGGGTCCAGGTACTTCCCTGGCGCCACACTGGGGGTCCAGGTACTTCCCTGGCTCCACACTGGGGGTCCAGGTACTTCCCTGGCGCCACACTGGTGGTCCAGGTACTTCCCTGGCGCCACACTGGGGGTCCAGGTACTTCCCTGGCGCCACACTGGGGGTCCAGGTACTTCCCTGGCGCCACTCTGGGGGTCCAGGTACTTCCCTGGCGCCACACTGGGGGTCCAGGTACCAGTCCAGAATGCATGCCCTGGCATGATTCTTCATACAACAGCTGCTTATTTTTTTATTAAAACATTTAGGTACGTCTGCATGTGTGCAGCTGTCCTAGACAATATGAAGGGGAGTACTGTGTCTCAAACTCTAGCTGCGTGATGCTAAAAATCCCCGTCACACAGGATGGTTAGTCATACAGAGGCATGTGATCAGAAGTCTGCACTGGCAAACTCTGGGTGCATTATGAGGATATCCTCAAGAAAACGAGAGTGAATAAGTAATTGCAAAGCTTCAGGTACCTCATGCCAACGGATCTGAATGGTCTGATAACTGGGCATTCGGTGATGTAGTGTGGGAGATCATGCCGCAGTTCCTGCTCACAGAGTTTGCACCTGGAGCTCAGGATTGGGAGATCCGTCACCTGTAGCCACCTGCCACAGGTAACGGTAACCCAATCTGATCCTGGCAACCACTGTGTCGCACAGTCTGGTCCACGTTTTGTGCCGCCCATGTTACTAGGTTTCAGATCTGAACAAATCATAGCTTTTTATACTGGTGCTTTCAGGTCGTTGGGAGTCAGTAATTTTCTCCCTTAAAGACTTAAGTGTTTGGTACAATATAGTTTTGACAGCAGAGATAAGGATGCTTAGATCTAATTCAACTTCATCTTTGTTACACGTTAATTTGGCTGCATGTCTGCGTCCTTATGATGGGTTATATTTATGTGTGATGGTATCCATACAAAGGAGATTCGAGACGCTTTACTCTATGCAGCGATTAGGTCATTTATAATTGCTAGTATGTGGTTCTTTCTGTCGATCTTCCAGGAGAAGTTTTAAATTGCTAGAAGAGCAGAGTTTGAATCGCAAAATATTAGGCAATCGGCTGTCGGGCATTTTGACAACGTGGCCTGAGTTTTCTGAAGGGGGTGTAGAAGCTGGGAATACCGGCCAGTTCCAGGACCTCCGTGTCTGGGATTTTGTCCTGCCACCTGATGTGGAGGAGTCTGCGGAGACAGCTCAAGTGAAAGTTGATTTAGGTGTTTGGCGTGTTTGCTGTAGACTGCAGGTCTCGCTGGGCTAGAGAAGGATGGTGAGTACCACTGCCGGTATACCTTCAGTTTGGTGATAAGGCTAGGGCCCTTCGCTCCAAGACATTCTCATGGAGTCCTCCAAAGGCAACGCTGGCCCTGGTGATCCTGTTGTCGACTTCTGCGTCTATGTTCACGGCTCTTGAGACTGTGGTGCCAAGATAGGTGAAGTTGTTGTCTGCGTGCAGGTTCTGTCCTCTTGACAGTGACGTGTGGTGCCTGATAGGGTGTTCCGGGTGCGGCTTGCTGCTTGATTTCTGTCTTTTTGGTGCTGATGATGAGACCGAAGTTGTCGCTGGCCGGTGAGCAGCAGTCCATCTTGTGCTACATCTTTGCTCTGTGCTGACGTTGAAGGCGCCGTCATCAGCGAACAGGATGTCTCTTATGACAAACTAACAAACGTTGTCACAGCTCGAATAAGACTTACCTACAGGTATCTCTGGCAGTTCGGCTTGTATAGGGATCTAGATGAAGTAAAGTGTAAAGTGTGTGGACAAAGTAAGACACATACACTCGAACACTTGATCTTGGATTGTTGCAAAATTGAGCCATTTAGAGATAAATCTAAGCTCACGCTGTATGATATGGCAACCTATCTTATTACCATGGATAAATACCTGAAATCCTTGCACTTTATCCATGTTTCGCTCCTAGTAAATAAACGACATATATGATTAAGAAACAAGTAGTGTATTGTTGAAG
>WNGS01000784.1:70397-75169 GCA_020271785.1 Procambarus virginalis | reverse complement strand
GGCATGGTCAGCATACCACCACTCACAGGAGCAGCATGGCATGGTCAGCATACCACTCACAGGAGCAGCATGACATGGTCAGCATACCACTCACAGGAGCAGCATGGCATGGTCAGCATACCATCACAGGAGCAGCATGGCATGGTCAGCATACCACTCACAGGAGCAGCATGGCATGGTCAGCATACCACTCACAGGAGCAGCATGGCATGGTCAGCATACCACTCACAGGAGCAGCATGGCCTGGTCAGCATACCACCACTCACAGGAGCAGCATGGCATGGTCAGCATACTACCACTCACAGGAGCAGTATGGCATGGTCAGCATACCACCACTCACAGGAGCAGCATGGCATGGTCAGCATACCACCACTCACAGGAGCAGCATGGCATGGTCAGCATACCACCACTCACAGGAGCAGTATGGCATGGTCAGCATACCACTCACAGGAGCAGCATGGCATGGTCAGCACACTACCACTCACATGATGCTTACAGCCTTTTATTGCAGACATTCCGAAACTTAAGCTTTTGGGCAACATATTTTTCAAATAACATTTCTTGACACTGTGACACTAATATTATTAATAATAATAATATTATTATTAGTTGTAGTAGAAGTGAGATAATTCGTAGTTCGAATCCACATCACGGTTTACAGATTTCTCATTGATGCAGTCACGTTAGACCAAACAAGAGAAGAAGTATACGAAGCAGAGATGGGAAGGAAGGATAACTGAGGAGAGCGTAACAACTACAAGTAATAATAGCGAGAAAAAGGCAACAAAAGTGGAATAATTCAGCAAGAGAAAGGTTATTGGAGGGAACTGGGAAAGGTTCAAAAGCAGCGCTAACGAATAGGGGAATAGAGGCAGACAAGAGAGGGAAAAAGATGGTAGGGGAAGGTGGTATTAAGCAATAAATTAAGTAGATGGAGAAAACCTGATGGGTGGAAGAAGGGTGGGAACAGAGAGAGAGAGAGAGAGAGAGAGAGAGAGAGAGAGAGAGAGAGAGAGAGAGAGATAGAGAGAGAGGAGAGAGAGAGAGAGAGAGAGAGAGAGAGAGAGAGAGAGAGAGAGAGAGAGAGAGAGAGAGAGAGAGATGATAATGATCAACTTCATGTACAGTTTAAAATAAAGAAATAAAAGATAACTTAGCAGTCATTGACTCCTTTCCCTCCCTCCTCTCCACCACCCCTCCAGAGTGGAGGGGTGGTGGAGGGCGCCTTGTCACCCCTCCTCAGTGTCCAATATTTACAGTTTGTGGTTCAGCTGATTTAGTCCACCTTAGCCCCTGGGAGAGGGAGGCAAACGAGGGGAAAGGGTTGAAAAGGGGCGAGTGGATTGTGTCAGTAGACTGAGGGGGTTGAATTTGTGGTGGTTAGTTAGCGCTCTTGCCCTCTCCCCTCACCTCAGTTCCCCTCACATTCTCCCCTCATTTCACTCACCCTCACTTCCCTGACACCTGTGTGCCCGGGGGATCAATAAATGAATGCACTCACGTAAGCACACACACACACACACACACACACACACACACACACACACACACACACACA
This sequence comes from Procambarus virginalis, assembly GCA_020271785.1. Lineage (NCBI taxonomy): Eukaryota > Metazoa > Arthropoda > Malacostraca > Decapoda > Cambaridae > Procambarus > Procambarus virginalis. The sequence continues at coordinate 73,611 of WNGS01000784.1, read as the reverse complement.
CACACACACACACACACACACACACACACACACCATAACAAGAAGAAGAGGGAGACTTGATGTCTCGTCTGTGACGGGAAAAAACATGTTTTTTTTTTTTTGAAAAGCTGTGTTTTTCGTGTCTTTTTCAAGTGAGGGAAATCTTCGAAACCTCTTTACCGATTGCTTTGAAATCTTGACACTACATTGCATTCGAATAGGCGAGTGTTTTTATATACCTACTATATACATGCCACACCTGTGACAGGGAATAAACATTATTTTTTTGAAAAAACAGCGCCTGCCTCTTTGTGCCTGCAGGATTAAGCTGTTAGCTCTTAGATCCCGCCTTTTTTAACGCCGGTTTTCTAATGAGACTGAATCAGATTTCTCTGTCATGACCAACTAATGACAGAATGCAACCCACAACAGCTGAACACCTCCTGTTTACGGATATTCATAGATACCTTTACACTTCTTGACCACAGTTATCAGCTGCAAGGAAACGCTGCCCAAACGCTTCTGTCCGGCCGCGTGTACGCCATGCGTCCAAACAAGGACAACAACGACAAAAACATTCACTTCCAGCGACACCAGACGCGACGATTTATTGGGAGATAAAGTGGCCAACCGGCATCCCTGCCCCTCATATCTGTAGTGTTTTGTCCAGTGTTGGCCAGTGTTTTGTCCAGTGCTGGCCAGTGTTTTGTCCAGTGTTGGCCAGTGTTTTGTCCAGTGTTGGCCAGTGTTTTGTCCAGTGCTGGCCAGTGTTTTGTCCAGTGTTGGCCAGTGTTTTATCCAGTGCTGGCCAGTGCCAGTGTTATCCAGTGTTACCCAGTGTTATCCAGTGTTGGCCAGTACTGGCCAGTGAAGATATGACGCTCCAGCTGGTCCTGCAACCATTATTTTGTCAGTCTGCATGGGCCTCAGCTCTTATAGTTTCCTATCTCCACTCTCCCAGCCCTCAGCCCCCAGCATCCAGCCCTCAGCCCCCAGCATCCAGCCCTCAGCCCCCAGCATCCAGCCCTCAGCATCCAGCCCCCAGCCGCCAGCATCCAGCCTTCAGCCCCCAGCAGCCTATATCACCCACCAATCTCCAGTCCCCTATCGACTTTAACTCCAAATTTCTGAATCCCAAAACTACCCAAAGCCACACATGTCCCCCCGAGTCCCCCTGATCCCCTAGCCCATTGGGCCAGCCCCTAGCCCCTCTCCGCACCCCTAAGGGCCCCTACGGAACGTCTCCTCCCCTAACGGCTGCAGGAGGACTTGATGTCCAGCGATAGTGGAGAAGTTGTCGGCGCTCTGGATGTAGTTAATGGACACGTATATTGTGGAGAGCCTCGGCCCGCTGGAGGATATTCCTTTATGTTGTCAGATTGATGAGTATGAGGCGTATCTGGGGCGAGGGGGCTGAAGTATGAGGGGGGGGGAGGTCTGGGGTCAAAGGGAAGACTGCATAAGAGAGGAAAAGACGGGGGAGGAAGTGTAGGGAAGATAAGGTGGGGAGAATAGGGAAATGGGGAGGCTGGCAAGTAACGTGAGCTGTTGGTCGTAACTATGCAGGGAGGTATTGTTGATGTGAGACACATTATCACTAATACTACAATGATCACAATGACTACTAATATTATATATTTTGTTGCTACTGGTATTACTATCACTGTTACTAGTACTGTTATCACTGTTACTAGTACTGCTATCACTGTTACTAGTACTGCTATCACTGTTACTAGTACTGCTATCACTGTTACTAGTACTGCTATCACTGTTACTAGTACTGCTATCACTGTCACTAGTACTGCTATCACTGTTACTAGTACTGCTATCACTGTTACTAGTACTGCTATCACTGTTACTAGTACTGTTATCACTGGTACTAGTGGTGGTGGTGTGATGACTGCTCTCGCGGTATTCACTCCACCAGGTGTCCATCACCGGGTTCAGTATACCCAGAACCATCACTCACCTTATCTAAACAACAGCTCCAAATGACCAATTCCTACTGGCAACACTACACAGGCGTAAATAAAAAAGCAAATGACCTTGTTTGCTGCTCCCCATCCCCCCCCCCACTTTGTCTGAGCTGTTTACAAACACACAGCAACACGCAAAGTAATTATAAACTTTGGAAGGTAATGGCTTAGGAGCCAATTACGGAGAATACGGAGAGAAGAAAGACAAGGAAAATCTTTCGTCGACAACTTTGTTTACTTAAATTTTTTAACTAAATATTAATTATTTTTCCTTTATCTCAAACACACATTCTCTCTCTCTCTCTCTCTCTCTCTCTCTCTCTCTCTCTCTCTCTCTCTCTCTCTCTCCTTCACTCTGGGTGTCCCTCCATCACTCTACCTCACCACCAACACAATCCCCCTGTGACTTCCCTACCCGGAAGGTAATTCCCAAGGGCTCTCCTTCCCCATTCTCACTCTCCCTTTATTCCCTCTCACCCCAACTCCTCCTCAACCCCCCCCCCCAAAACTCCCCTTAACCCACCCCAGAACCCCCCTCAACCCACCCCAGAACCCCCTCAACCCACCCAAGAACCCCCCTCAACCAGGTAAGTGATTTTGGTGGCGAGATTTTTTGCCATGTTTTACCGTCAATATTGTGTTAAAATGTCAACAGGGTCGACTCTTGTGCGTCTGGACACCAGACCTTGGACCATGCTCGCTCATAAGGTGCAGGATAGCATGTTGTTACCCCGACACCCCAGGGAGGCTGACAGACAGGGAAGAAGCACTCGTCAGTGTTCCCTGCTGTCAGCCCCTGTCAGGGGGTGTGTCAGCCCTTGTCAGGGGGTGTGTCAGCCCTTGTCAGGGGGTCAGCCCTTGTCACGGGGTGTCAGCCCTTGTCACGGGGGTCAGCCCTTGTCAGGGGTGTCAGCCTTGTCAGGGGGTGTCAGCCCTTGTCACGGGGTGTCAGCCCTTGTCAGGGGGTGTCAGCCATTGTCAGTGGGTGTCAGCTCTTGTCAGAGGGTCAGCTCTTGTCAGAGGGTGTCAGCTCTTGTCAGAGGGTGTCAGCTCTTGTCAGAGGGTGTCAATTGACACCCTCTGACAAGAGGAGTCAGGGGGTGTCAGCCCTTGTCAGGGGGTGTCAGCTGCAATAAGGCCTCAAAGGATAATTGGCATCTAGTGTCATGTCTGGCTGTCAGCTGGTGTCAGCCTTGTTTGTCATCTGGCAGAGGCTGCTGCCTGGGCTGTCAGCAGCATCATAAGACTGCCAGCAGGAC
>WNGS01000784.1:65397-67897 GCA_020271785.1 Procambarus virginalis | reverse complement strand
TGCTACCAAAATATACTGAAATGTAAATGTTTGTAACGGTTCTATTGTTGCGTAAAGTATGGTGACAATATACACAAACACTAAGAGTATATATACTTGGTCGAGTATACAGAAGTATGCAGGTGATACTTTGGCGAGCAATGGTGAGAGTTGAGCGCACTGAGAGTCGGTACAGTATCTCGCAAGTGTCTGTTCTAGACCACACTTGAAAATAGACTAGTTATTATTCGATTGATTGATTGATGAAGATTAAACCACCCAAAAGGTGGCACAGGCATTTATTTTCCGTAAGTGGTGGCCCTTTTGAGCTATTATCAGTATCAATAGATGATACTGGAGATCTGTGAAGGTGTGACAGCACCCTGCGTGACGGAGATGTCTCCCGTCAGTTATTATTCGTTGTTATAGATTCAGCTACTCGGAACAAGTTCCAAGTAGCACGGGCTATGGTGAGCCCGTAACTTACCTGGCACAGGAGCTGGGCAAGAAGCACGGGCTATGGTTAGCCTCGTGGACAGGAGATGTCTCCCGTGAGTTATTATTCACTACTCTGCTGCTTATATGCTCGGGCAACACCTCACCGTTCTCCAAAGGTTAACAGGAATATTATGTGGAAGTTGGGAAAACTTTGAGTTCCATAATTAGTACTAAGAAGAGCTTTGCTTCTCTCATTACCCTAATGCGTTTGGAGCGAGTATATTATTGGGATAATCTACTCGCTACAGAACTCCCCCTACCAGGGGATGAAAGGAAAAACACTGATCAATGAACCTAGCTGGTCGGTGAATTGTACGCCCTGCTCGCGTTGTATAACCCTCAAAGTTAACTTCCTCCTCTTCGCTGATGTCATCTAACTGGGGTCGTAGGGTGGGAGGTCGCACAGGATCGTCCGTCGTCGTAGGATCAGGTGGTGGTGCAGCTGGTAACTGGGGTTGTAGGATGGGAGGTCGTACAGGATCGTCCGTTGTCGTAGGTGGCGGTGCTGCTGGTAACTGTGGTCGAAAAGTGAACGGCGTAGTCGGCGAATGTGTCTCTGGAGGGATGTCTGGGGCAGCGTCTCAGTGTGCTGGTTTAAGGCGATCGATGGAGATGTTTACCCGCTGTCCTCGGCGTTCAATGGTGAAGAACTTCGGTGTTCGAGAAACCACTTTAAATGGCCCTTTGTAAGGTGACTGTAGAGGGCGTCGAACAGCGTCGATTCTTACAAACACGTGTTCAGTTGTGTGGAGCACATGAGGCACATATGTAGCACGAGTTGTCGGTTGGCATGGTGGTGTAGGCTGAATGCTTGTCATGGCCGCCCGTAATTTCTGGACAAAAGTGGCTTCTGGGGGTGTGATGAGGGCCGTCGGGGTTAAGAATTCGCCCGGAAGCCGCAGACTAGATCCGTATACTAAGTCTGCTACCGAGAATCCACTGCCCTCCTTCATGGCCAAATGGATGCCAAGCAAGACTAATGGAAGGTTGTCGATCCAATCATCAGGGCGTGCTTGAGCTCTTAGGGCAGCTTTTAGTTATCTATGAAAGCGTTCTACCATTCCGTTCGACTCAGGGTGGTATGCTGTGATTCGGTTGTGTGTGGTGCCGAGGAATTCCATAAGTTCCTTCCATAGATATGATTCGAACTGTCGTCCTTGGTCGGTGATGATGACAGAGGGGCTGCCAAAACGGGCGACCCATCCAGAAAGGAAAGCCTGGATCACTGACTCAGCTGAGATGTTGATTAATGGGATTGCTTCCGTCCATCTGGAGAATCAATCGAAGCAGATGAGTAGATAAAAATATCCTCTTGCCGACGGTAACGGTCCAACGATGTCTACATGCACCACTTCGAAATGGTCAGAAGGTAACGGGAACTGTTGAAGAGGGCTCTTTGTGTGTCGATGTGTTTTCGCTCACTGGCACTGGAGACATGAACGAGTCCATCTTCGAACATCGGCATTGATTCCTGGCCATACGACACGCTCCGTTAGTAGTTTCTTGGAAGCACGTACTCCTGGGTGTGCTAGGGAGTGAAATACTGAGAATGTTTTCCAGCGAAACTGGGCAGGAATGTAGGGCCTAAGTGCTCCCGTCCGTGAGGTGTCACAGATTATACTACCGCCACCTTCCATGGGAATCTCGGTGAACCGGAGAGCTGTGTAAGATGTTCGTAATCGGTGCAGATCAAGGTCTTCCCGTTGTGCCTTGCTGATTCCCTTGAGGAAGTGCCGGAAATGTTGTATGCCTGCATAGATGGCGAGCAGTTCCCTATCAAAAGTGCTGTATTTCTCTTCAGCGGGTGATAGGCACGCTGAAAAGAATGCAATTGGGCACCATTCTCCTTCAATGAGCTGTTGTAGTACAGCACCAATAGCTGTGTTTGAAGCGTCGGTAGAGAGATTGGTGGGAGCGTCAAACACTGGGTGTGCGAGTAAGGTGAATTCCACCAGTTTGTGTTTTATGTTGGTGAATGCTGTCTCTGCCTGGGAAGTCCACTCCAACAGAAGATGGGACGTGT
>WNGS01000784.1:55397-60397 GCA_020271785.1 Procambarus virginalis | reverse complement strand
TATAGGTTAGGTTAACAACTTACGTTTCCTATTTGTTAGAATGTCATTTGGGTCAACAGTACATTTTGGTACGTTTGACCAAACAGTTGCTAAAGTACCATCATTTTAGAAACATGAGTTGCAATATTCATGAGACTTATAAGAAGTACTGTAATGTACAGAACATAAGAACATAAGAATAAAGGTAACTGCAGAGGACCTATTGGCCCATACGAGGCAGCTCCTGTTTATAACCATCCAATCCCACTCATATACATGTCCAACCCACGCTTGAAACAATCAAGGGACCCCCCACCTCCACCACGTTACGCGGTAATTGGTTCCACAAATCAACAGCCCTGTTACTGAACCAGTATTTACCCAGGCCTTTCCTAAACCTAAACTTATGCAAATTACACCCATTGTTTCGTGTTCTGTCTTGTGTTGATACTTTTAATACCCTATTAATATCCCCTTTGTTATGTCCATTCATCCACTTGTAAACCTCTATCATGTCACCCCTAACTCTTCACCCTTCTGGCGAATGTAATTTAAGCTTTGTCAATCTTTCTTCATACGACGGTTTCCAATTTGAGGGATTAACAGAGGGAGACGAGAAACAGACAGAAATACAATGAGACAAATAAAGTGAAAGACAAAAATACAGTAAGACGGGGGAGACTAAAATAGTGAAACAAAACTACAAGGAGAGAGAAATACAGTGAGAAGCGAAAATACAGTTGGACCAAAATACATTGATACAAATGCAGTGAAACGGAAATACAGTGATAGAAATATAGTGAGAAAGAAAAAGTGAGAAAAATACAATGAGAAAGAAATACGATGAGAAAAATACAATAAGAGACGTATTAACAATTAAGAGAAAACACTGAGCGGCTCAGGCCAGGGGAAACGTGCCAAAAATGTACTAATTGGGCAGCTGGCGACGAGGACCAACGTGTGTATTGTTATTGTCCGCCTCCTGCTGCTCCTCTCTGTCTGTCTGTCTGTCTGTCTGTCTGTCTGTATGCTCCGTCATATTGACACTTCCTACATTACTTCTATATTATATATATATATATATATATATATATATATATATATATATATAATATATATGCGAACAAGCCTGAATGGTCCCCAGGACTATATGCAACTGAAAACTCACACCCCAGAAGTGACTCGAACCCATACTGCCAGGAGCAACGCAACTGGTATGTACAGGACAGCCTTAATTAATGAGTTTTCAGTTATATATATATATATATATATATATATATATATATATATATATATATATATATATATATATGCGTAAATATATATGCAGAATATGTATCTGTGTGTCCAGTTACTCGTGCAATCCATGCATCTCAACTACCCACCTCGTCTTCCCCCTTCTGGTAACCCCCATGGATCCCCCTCCCCCCCCCTCTCTTAGGTGTCCCCTTCGCTATTCCGTGTTTTGTCTGTCTGTCTCTCTCTCTGTCTCTCTCTCTCTCTGTCTGTCTGTCTCTCTCTCTCTCACCATCTTCCACACCATCGTCTGCCACAATTATACAATTAACTAAGACGATCACAGCTATCACCACACCATTAACCACCATGACACCTTTAACCACCAGCTACCACCACTACCATCCTCACCCTCTACCGCACCACCACCACCACCACCACACCAGCCACCAAACAATAACAGACAAGAACATCACAAATGAACACCACCCACAAACAATAACAGACAAGAACACCACAAATGAACACCACCCACTAACAATAACAGACAAGAACACCACAAATGAACACCGCCCACAAACAATAACAGACAAGAACGCCACAAATGAACACCGCCCACAAACAATAACAGACAAGAACACCACAAATGAACACCACCCACAAACAATAACAGACAAGAACACCACAAATGAACACCGCCCACAAACAATAACAGACAAGAACACCACAAATGAACACCGCCCACAAACAATAACAGACAAGAACACCACAAATGAACACCGCCCACAAACAATAACAGACAAGAACACCACAAATGAACACCACCCACAAACAATAACAGACAAGAACACCACAAATGAACACCGCCCACAAACAATAACAGACAAGAACGCCACAAATGAACACCGCCCACAAACAATAACAGACAAGAACACCACAAATGAACACCACCCACAAACAATAACAGACAAGAACACCACAAATGAACACCGCCCACAAACAATAACAGACAAGAACACCACAAATGAACACCACTCACAAACAATAACAGACAAGAACACCACAAATGAACACCGCCCACAAACAATAACAGACAAGAACACCACAAATGAACACCGCCCACCAAATACATAACTTTTCATATGACCCCAGACAGCCTGCATCATCAACTACCCAAAGGTCGTATCCAGCCATTAGAGCTCTCACCTTAATGTGGTCCTTAAGCAAGGTGGGAATAGGGAACATTGTCACACTGAACCACTAAGATGCTTGGCATCCCATCCTTCTCTCAAGGACAATTGTATACAAGTGTGTGTGTGGGGGGGGGGGAGGTGATCGGGGGTGAGTGTGTCTAGTTGAGTGCCACCACATGCCTGGCACCTTTGTCTCGAGGCACTCATCCCCGGGCTCAAGTGTGAAACCGGTCGCCGAGAGTGTCATTTGGTGGGAGGTTTTTATTCATGGGAGGAGCTGTAGTGGTTGAGTGTTTTGCACTCACACGCGCGAGCACACACACACACTCACTCTCTCTTGCTCTCACTCGCACGGACTTACACCCTCGGACACACACACACTCACTCACTCTCTCTTGCTTTCACTCGCACGGACTTACACCCTCGGACACACACACTCAACATTCTGGGCCCAGAGATATAGGCCATCAGCAACTAGAATGAACTGAAAAAACTAAACTTAAACTAAGTCACAGAGAGGACACATGACCACGACATACAAGAGCCAAACAGATATCGATAGATAAAATATTGACTAGTCCGAGACGCGGACGAGGGGGCAGAAAAAAAGCACCGAAATGAGTAAAATAAATGAGGGGAAAGTTGAGTGTGAATGGCGCGCCGATGTAGCTTATTATGAGGGGGAGGAAGAGGAGGAAACTTCCCCCTCAAGAGTCCAATTTGGATAATTAATGGCTCAGGGGCGGGGTCTGAGGTGCTAGAGCTCAATCTCGGCACGCAGAGCTACGCAAGTACTGCTGGGTGAGTACACACAGATATGATATCTAGGTAGATATATGTATTGTACATATGATAGAGCCCAGTAGGCTCAGGAATCTGTACATCATTTGATTGACAGTTGAGAGGCGAGACCAAAGAGCCAGAGTTCAACCCCCGCAAGCACAATTAGGTGAGTACTTTGTATGTACTCACCTAATTGTGACTAGAAGAACACCTGGAGAAAACAGAATTTGTTACCGAGAAACAAGATAGATTTTGGGAAGAAAAATCATACCCAACAAACCTAAATTATTTATAGGCTATAGCGGATTGTATAGGCTATAGCAGATTGTATAGGCTATAGCAGATTGATCAGTATCAGGAAAGAGATGGAAGGATAGAATGGCTGCATCTTCCTTGACTGTCTGAATGCCTCTGACACTGTCACCCATGAAAGACTGATAAATAAAGTGGAGGAACAAGTCCGCATAAAATGAACTAAACAAACTCGGCCCAACTGCCAGGATGGGACAAAGTACCATAACAAATATCAAACAAAGTCCTGGTGAAAGAAGCAGCTGACAACAGGTATAAGTGAGGAGTGAGGTTACAGAAGCATCTATATTAGGTCCAGAGATTGGCCACGAGGTTAACCGGAAATACAAGACTTGAGATATAATGAATAGTTAAAATAGTACAAACGTCATACACTGAACGTGGAGTAGAACCTTAGAGGACATGGTCACGACGTACAAGATACTGAGACAGACCAAGCGGTCAAGGAGAGACTGCTCCAAGTGAGAAGATAATCACGAGCCACAGGTGGAGACTGTAAGGACAAAGGCGTCACCAGACGTAAGAGGTGGCTGGACCCTCACTGTACCAGTACTCAACACCAGGTGGCTGGACCCTCACTGTACCAGTACTCAACACCAGGTGGCTGGACCCTCACTGTACCAGTACTCAACACCAGGTGGCTGGACCCTCACTGTACCAGTACTCAACACCAGGTGGCTGGACCCTCACTGCACCAGTACTCAACACCAGGTGGCTGGACCCTCACTGTACCAGTACTCAACACCAGGTGGCTGGACCCTCACTGTACCAGTACTCAACCCCAGGTGGCTGGACCCTCACTGTACCAGTACTCAACACCAGGTGGCTGGACCCTCACTGTACCAGTACTCAACACCAGGTGGCTGGACCCTCACTGTACCAGTACTCAACACCAGGTGGCTGGACCCTCACTGTACCAGTACTCAACACCAGGTGGCTGGACCCTCACTGTACCAGTACTCAACACCAGGTGGCTGGACCCTCACTGTACCAGTACTCAACACCAGGTGGCTGGACCCTCACTGTACCAGTACTCAACACCAGGTGGCTGGACCCTCACTGTACCAGTACTCAACACCAGGTGGCTGGACCCTCACTGTACCAGTACTCAACACCAGGTGGCTGGACCCTCACTGTACCAGTACTCAACACCAGGTGGCTGGACCCTCACTGTACCAGTACTCAACACCAGGTGGCTGGACCCTCACTGTACCAGTACTCAACACCAGGTGGCTGGACCCTCACTGTACCAGTACTCAACACCAGGTGGCTGGACCCTCACTGCACCAGTACTCAACACCAGGTGGCTGGACCCTCACTGCACCAGTACTCAACACCAGGGAACAATTGATAAAATGTTCAGGTCAATTCAATCATCAACATGAAACTGTGAAGCCGGCACCAGACACCTAAACACTGTGAAGCGAGCTCAAGAGCTAATTCTCTCAACCACACATACTAATAGGGAACACTAATAGGTCAGCTCCAACACAAATG
>WNGS01000782.1:18352-38930 GCA_020271785.1 Procambarus virginalis | reverse complement strand
AGATCAACACACGGGCACTAATCAATAGATTATAGAGATCAATCCACAGGCATTTATATCAATAGATTATAGAGATCAATACACCAATATCTGGGTTAATACCAATATATTATATAATAATAATACTCACTGTAGATTAATAATAGTCACAGTAAATTCTCTGATGAATCTTGGTGCTTGCACACACCCACACATAGATATATATGTAAACTGATACTGTGAGCGCTCTGGGTAGCCTCACCACATACTGTGCTCTCTGTGACTTAAACTCAAGTGAGACTTGCTCACGACATATAAAATATCCTGACAAGAATATATATAGCTAACTAAAGGGGAAATGGGAGGGTAACTGTAAACACCTACTTCACCTATCCTAGGATGACAGTTGGGTTGTAGCTCCTGGTCCAGGCTCTCGCCTCGTTCACCATCCAGAAACACAAGCCCTACGCCTTAGGATGTCGCGTCTCGCCGCTTCTGTACACAGCAGGTCCGTGCTTCTTCCTCTACAGTACGTCGCAGGGTGAAGTCGGTCTCCTGGCCGTCAACTTTCCTCCCAACTACGGCAGCCAGCCTACGTCTCGGCGGTCGTCGCACGTTTCCCAATTAGTTCTTGTCACTGTTCTCCTAGAGGAACTGCCTCTCACCACTACGAAGTCACGGTGAAGTTACCAGCCGTCCAGACGATGCTGCTAGCTTCACACGCACAGCACCCGACTTCAGAGCACTTGAAGCTCACAACACTGTCAATTCCCTCGTCGTCTAGATATATCGCTAGGTATTTGGGAAGACTTCTCGACGTGCTTGCATCCAACTGTTGACTCGTAGGGTTCCACGAAGGTGGGGTTACTGTCAAACTTGACAGGATCGTCGATCACACGTTCAACCTGGTTGACAAGGCTGTCAACCCGGTTCACTCACGGTGGGTGGCCCGGCCACTAAGCTGTCTCTTATACTGGTGAACTGCCAACGACGACACACGTCGATGCCCGGCCCACTTCTTGCAACGCACCTGTCCCTGAGCACTTGTTGCTCAATATTCTGTCAATTCCTTATCTGACCACTTCTGGGTTGAGGAAGACCTCACAGAGTGCGTGCCAACAACTGGAGACGCTTAAATCCACCGGAGTTCGGTAAATCCGTCACTCTGACAGGATGACCGATCGCGCGTCCTACCTCTCGGACGTGTCGTGAAAGACTGATGTCGCCGAGGCGTCACCACGGCTGGACTCCCCATGCCTATGTGACGTCACTTTTCCAAAGTTGGTTTTCATTGGCTCCCAGTGCCATGTCGCTGACGGTGACCAATCTGGCGCCACTGACGTCACACAGTTTTGGCGGGAGAACAGACTCGCCCGCGCCATATTGGCTCCCTAAAGGGCCTATCCCACAGGACAAAATGTTACATTTTCTCAAATTTCTCGGCTCTTCGAGAATACTGTTCTCTCCCACACATGTTCAATTGTTGCCTGCAATGTAGAGAACGCTCGGGAATAGTGGACATGACTCTTACAGCAGGCGTGGGAGAATTAGAAGGGTGGGAACACCGTCACAATATATATATATATATATATATATATATATATATATATATATATATATATATATAATATATCACTAAGAACTCTTTGACCCGGCCAGGATTCGAACCCATGCCGTCCAGGATCACCCCTAAACGTACACAGTACCGTGACCACCGCACCAATGATCGTCTATAAGGATTGGTCAGTCTTGGTGCTTATTAACTAAGCTCCCAGACTGATCAACCCCCGACGACACTCATGGATCCATTTGGGTACAGTTTTTCATCAAATTCTGGCGCATGCACGGGCCGCACCGAGTTCAACATGTGTGAGAAAGCTGCATGAACGCGCAAGCCATATATCACTAAGAAATCTTTGACCCGGCCAGGATTCGAACCCATGCCGTCCAGGATCACCCCTAAACGTACACAGTACCATGACCACCGCACCAATGATCGTCTACAAGGATATATATATATATATATATATATATATATATATATAGATATAATAGATAGATATATATATATATATAGATAGAGATATATATAGATATATATATATATCTATATATTATATATATATATATATATATATATATATATATATATATATATATATATATATATATATATATATATATATATATATATATATATATATATACGTCGGTATTCAGATAGGCACACTAAGAAGAAAAACCTTCGTAAGTTTGGTTCGTCAGCTAAGTGTGCTGTCGACCACTCATAGCTTTATGTAAACTGGATATAACTAAATTTTTCTCTACTACATAATACGGAGGATCGATTTTAAGATTTTGGTACATAATACAGAGGATCGATTTTAAGATTTTGGAACATAAGCAAAAGATTATAGCTGGTGAATCTCGTAAAGAGAAGTCCTTAGTGTTAGTTATATATGCATTCTCTGCTTGAAACTTGAAGTAAATATGTCTTGTATGGTATTAGAATTAGTTTTATAATAGCAAGATATTTTACCAGTAGTTATTAAGTAAATAAACACTGGTGAACATGAAATATGAGAGAAGGTGATGAGCCCTGCCTGATGGGATCATTTACTATCACCAAATGCCTCTGTTCACCTAGTAGTTAGGGTGTACCTTATGGGGCATTGGAATCAGATTTTCCCAAAAATGAATTAAATGAAAACTAGTTCGATTTCAATCAAACTTTTTTGAAGAGTTGTACATAAAAAGAGTTTCATCTGGCCCAAGTCTCAGCATCGTAGCATAAATAGGAAGGGAGAAAAAAAATATTGAAGTAGGTGTCAAAATTATTCCAAAATGATCAAAAACGATTATCAAACACAAGTGTCAACTGAAATCATATCTATGATTCTCAGCTATCACAATAGCATATATTAAAAAAAATATTATAATTAGTTTTATCAGAAAAAAATTTAAGTTAAAAAATAAAAAATAGTTGTTTTTTTTTATTTTTTTTTTTTGTTTTTTTATCAGACGATTTACATGAAACTTATACACCTGACTGCACATAAGCCTATCTGTAAGGGTGCAAATTTTGGAGAAAACTGGTTGATGTCAACCTCAGCCACAGATGGCAGCACCTTAGACTTTATTATTTTCGTATATAGTTTCAAGTAACATAAACGTTCAAATAACTTTTTCATTTTTTATTCAATTTACATAAAACGTACAACTTGTATGTAAAGTGTATGTCTCTAAAATCTGTAGTAAGCGCTTTTTCCTAAAATTATTTATTGATTTTATAATAGCAATAAACATGACATATTTACATAATTTTGGGAGGGGGGGGGGACTTTGAAAATTTGTATCAAGAAAACTAAAGATGTTTTGAAAAATATCTTACTACAGAATTTTTATTATATGCTAATGTGTATGAAAAGTGTCATAGAATGATTATGTCTGAAAGGTGTGCTTTTTTATTCAGACTTGAAAATGCGTAAAATTCGTTGAAAAGAACAAAAAACAAAAAAAATCTCCCTTTCTATTTAGGCTGCAGTACTGAAACTAGGAACAATTGCAGCACTTTTCATATACAACTAGGCAAAAAATAATAGTTGACATTGAACAACGTTGAATTTACAATATAATGCCTCCTTAGCTATATATATACATTTCTAATTTATTTAGTTTGGTTTGATTTTGAAATTAAATCTGGGTGAGACATAAAATAAAAATATGCTGCACAAATGATGTTAGGTAAGGAGAAGGGTAAAAACGTCAAAAATTTATTCAATGAATTCTTAAAGCTATAATTATGACTATATGGACTATTAAAAAAGAGAGCGAAGTAGGGGTCCAAGACCTCTTCCTGTTACACAACTTGGGTGTGGAACAAGTAATTATCAAAAGAAGGCATCATGCCGGGAAGGCTATATAGCAGTGAGGCAGTGAGGTGAGGCAGCTACTTATTTGAAGAATGCTTATTTTATTTACCTTATAAGCTGAGGCAGCTTATTTTATTTGAGGAATACTCAGCTGATTCCTCTACATTTAGCATATAACAAATTTGTGTCCAAGACCTCTTCCTGTTACACAATTTGGCTGTGTGTAACCAAACTAGAAGGGCTCTACAAACCAAGGGACCCAGAATGTGGAATGACCTCCCGAATCATGTAAAAGGCTGTACCTCTCTCAACCAGTTTAAGAGTAAAACCAATTAAGTACTACCTAATTAACTCCATGTAACCTTACCCACCTAAATGTCAACCCATGTTTTGTTATTTTTTAAACAATGCTGTTCACCAACGTGTACAATTGCTGATTTCTGCTATGTTACCCCCATTTTTTATTTTTTATTCCTTCTTTCAACACAATTTATACCTAATCCCGATTACTATTATGTTTTAGTCTAAGTGTTTTTTCCCCACACCTTGCCCAAAATGCTATGAGTATTAGTGGCTTTAGGTATTGCATGTACTAGCTCTGTCTATAAATCCAACATTATGTTTGTAAATCAACTATGTATATACTTTTCCTGAATAAAATTTATTTATTATTATTTATTTATTAATCAGTAAGTAGGTATTAAAAGAAGGCACCAAGCTGGGAAGGCTATGTAGCACCATTGTGTGTAACAATAAACCAAATTTTTTTTTAACAAATAATGCACCTGTATGGTAAAACAAATCCTGTCAGCTGTAAAAATATTGATGCAGTTATTTAAAAAAATATAATGAAAGAAATATTACTGGTTTATTTTTATCCTATCTTTTTGTACTGTACATTATATCCAAGGAAGTGAAAAATTGAGACATAATGCACAAAATAGTGAATGATTCAAAAATGGTTAGCATGGCTTAGCATTTCGAAAGAAATATGACTATTACATATCAACATGAGATCTTAATGATCCATAGTTACATGATTTAATAAGGATAATACTTGTAATAATACAAACTATAATTTAAAATATTTAATACTGATTTTTTTTATTAAGAAGCTGAGGTATACACAGCAATGTGCTGCTACCCTATTCTATATGGAATATTACACAGTGTAGATAAAAAACTAGCTCTAAGTTTATCTAATACTCCCATCTCACAGGATGGTTAGACATACATGGAATCAAGGTAGAAAATACCAGCCTCAATACAAAAAACAAATAAACTCTGACTAAACATCCCTACGATTTTCACAAGCGGTAAACACTGAATCATGGAAACATTATAATTACTCCTACCAGTTTCTACAAGACTCCTCTCAAACAATGTATTTTTTAACATACTTAGACTAGACTCCATCCCATCACAGCAATGTGCTGCTTCCCTATTCTGTATGAAGGACCACACAGTGTAGATAAAAATCCAGCTACAAGCTCATCCAACATCCTCACCTCACAGGATGGCCAGTCATACATGGAATCAGGAGAGAACAAAATACTTAAGGCTGATCTATTAGCCTCCACTGGCAAAATCTGGGTGCTGCACAAGAATATCTTCCAATATCCCTGAGTGTATGAAGTAATTACAGAGCTCAAAGTACAGGTACCTCATACCATTTGGTATGAAGTCACTGATAACAGGGCAATCACAGATATAGTGTTGGAGAGTATGTTCTCTCAAGTAGGACTGAAAACAAATGTTTTTCCTACCAAGAGGGTTATAAACCCATGGAACCGCTTACTTGCTGAAGCCGAAAATGACAAATTCCAGATAAAAAATATCATTAAGACAATTGCATGGCCCTTTAACAAGCCGCCGGCTTTCTGTCCTCGTCGAGGCCACTAGATAGTTAGTGGCCTTTGGGTAAATTCAGTAAATATATACAATGATTGTCAGCGCATCTTCCAAGTAACAACTACAGCTACACAGTATCTCTTAGAATTACGTAGGTAAACAACAAATGTAACATATTTGTTTACTACAATGTCGGTGTTGGCTGTAGAAGTTGAAAAAAAACAGTTTTACCTCGAATATACTAATTTTATAAGAAATTTGACGTAAATAGGAGGCAATAGTGCTCCGATTAGCCAGCGCTAAATCTTCAATGTGAAGAATGTTGCTGCTCTCTGATTGGTCAAACGAAACACAGTAGTGACCTTTGTCGGCATGCAGGTGAACCAGACCCAAAACCCAAATATCTTCGTAAGTGGACCTACCTGAATTGCACGTAATTAAGTATCTTCTTAGGGCAGACTTAGGAACCTTCGTAGCAAACGTACTTACGAAGAAATACATGGAGCTTCATGAATCTAGGTCCTGGCTCTCTTGTCCAGATGAGTGAAGAAGTGTTAGAAAGGTCATATTTACTCTCTTTTGGTACTAATAATTAAGTTACTTCAGCTGATATGTTTTTATGATGATTACAGTCCAAAGACTGTTGTATTAAGAATAATTCCCAGAAGAATAGCTGGTGAGTTTAAGAGCGACGTGGCAATTATATCCCGTTTTCTATTGATGGAAAATTCTACTATAGGCTACATTTTCTATGGGTTAACTTGTTTATACAACCCAGCAGCTATTATCTTCATATTGTACTGAATATTAATAATTTGTGTCGGGTTTTCTGACAACAGTATCAAATGCTTTTTGACAGCCGGAAAATGTAATCTAATCAGCCATTTTTCTGAATTATTTTATTAACCTTGTCATTGAATCTAATCATGTTTGATAGGCACGACTTCACTCTAAATCCTTGCTGATGTGTTGTTATGAAGTTTGTCCCCTACAGGTGCTACACTATTCTTAACCTGATTACTCTCTCCAGTAGTTTACACGGAATACTTGTCAACGACACGACATGGGTCTGTAATTTAATGCCTATTGTCTGTCCACCTTTCCATGAATATTGGGGCGGCATTTGCCTACTTCTAGAATACTGAGAGATTTCTTGGTTCGAGTGTTTTAATGAAAATTGTAGTTAGCAGGTGACAAAGCACCTTTAAATTTGACTTCATGGATGTAAAAGAAATGCAATGATTGATATAATGAGAATGAAAATATATTTGCAATGTGTGTATGATAGAGTCCGTGACATTAACGCTAGAGTATTTATTCGCTTCATGAGAAGATGATTAGGGGATATGCTATTTCACAGCGTTCAGAATTACTTGAGTGATGTACACACTTCCAGGAAACGTAGAGACATGTTACACGAAGGGATTGGCTAATGACCTCAGGGAATACGATGACTTGACTGCTGCAAACCCTCTTGATAGTATAATAGAAGTAGAAAGAAAATAGAAGTCGAAACTGTACCCCACAAAGTGAAAAAGATTTAGCATGAACCGGGACAATTACGGGGCTTGTATGGAAGCATAATATCTGGGTTACCAAGAGGCAATAGTTTATATGTATATTGTGACGGGTCGGTGTCCTAATAAGGGAAAATACTAAGTTTCGAACTGTGGTCAGGTCAATTATACTTCGACTTAGTAATTATATATCATTCCACACAAGCTGAACTTCAGGCCATTCTGGCTGGTTTAGAGAAAGTACGTCAAGACGAGAAAGATGTTTTCGTATTTGTAGATAGCCGAGGAACACTTGATTTCTTAAACAGTCGAAATCCAATCTTCACGTCCATAGTTGATGATTGACCGTACTGAATATATGAGATACATCTGAGAGGTCACAATCTGAAATTCAAGTGGATTCTGTCTCATGCGGGAATAGTGTTCAACGAGGTGGCGGATGAACTGGACAAACACTCTATCAAAACCACAAGGTGACATTTAATGTGTTTTAAAAATTAGACAAATAAGTGGCGAGGAGAGGTAAAATGTATGAGGGAAATCAAACCATCCAACACTTCATGTATGTGAGTTAACACACCAATTTCCCTTATGGTAAAAGGAGAAATGCTTGGAGTGACTCTGTACGCATGCGGAATATAGAATAGGTGCTAATGATAATGAAACGAAGTGTAAACTATGTGGTATATTAAGGTCTCACACCCTCGGCTATTATGTTCTTGATTGTCTGTTGATTAATGTATGTATGTAGAAACGCTGAGATAACAACTGTTCCTGAACAAATAGCCTGGATGTGTCACAATGGAAAGATTGATGATATTCTGGAGAGATATAAGAATTTTGCACCCAAAATTGAAACATTGTTGAATTGTCTGAATGTCTATTTGCAAATTATATCTATGAACCTAGTCATAAAAGTATTTGTGTGAACGTCTGGTAACATACTGCAAATGTAAAGAAAGAAATGTTTATGTTTATCACTCACAATGTTCCGTAATATGTTGATTGTTTATGATGTGTGTCTATTTATATATGAACACGTTGTACTAAACGGGGTTGAGAATAGGTTGAGCTACCTCATTCCTTTGCGTGTATTTATACCTCAATAGACATATTTCAATTCCAATTTCAATTTCAAACACCTTTGCAGCCTGCTTCAGTAGCCATGGTGATATTAAGTCTAGCCTAATTGGTTTCATTGCATCCAGTTCCTAGAGTTGTTTTTAACCCCTTCCACAGTGACTACTATGTCATCCAGTGTTTCCTCTGACCTTTCATCACTTAACTTTGGTCACTACATTGGTTCCTTTATAAAGGCCTCCTGGAATCTTATGTTGAGTTACTCACATACCTCTTTGTCTTTTCAAGTGAGACTTTCCTCTTGTCTACTTAACCTTGTTATGTTTTCTCTGTTAATTAATATGATTATAAAACAGATTTGCTGCAATATCATTTTTAAACTGTCTCTTAGCTTCACTTCTGACTCTGGTGTAATCATTTCCGGCTCTCTTTAGTGCGCCTCTTTCTTCCTCTGATCCTAGCTCCCTGTGTTTTTTCCTTGACTTTTTGTTCCACTCCTGTGCTTCTCTGCACTACCTATTAAACCAGGGATTAACTTTGCCTTTTTCCTCCACCTCCTTCTTGAGTGTGATGCGCAACTCCGTTGCCTCTACACATTTCTGAACAATAACTTCAGTCATCTCATGTGACGTCTTCCCTTCCAGTTCCCTCCCCCACTGAGTGAAGCTCAGTGGGGGAAGGAACCATCACTATACTGTAGTCTCCACGTCTGTGATCTCTCAAATTCCTTAGTGTGTTTCTTGATTTATCAGTTCCTTTACCATCAATACCGCAGCATGATAATACAGTGGGCACTTGTCCCTTGGAGCATCTCATACTCTATCTTCTCTAAATTTGCCTCACTTGGGCAAATATAAAGTCTAGTGTCGCTGGTGGGTCATCTCCTCTTACGCTTTGTGGTTCTCCAACATGTTGTTTCAAGCAAAGTTCGTCTGCTTTGTTCAAGAGTTTACCCCTCCAAATTTTTCAAGTCTAATTCTGTGTGACTAAAATCTCCAAATATTAGAATCCTTGCGGAGATGTAGGATTGGTGTCACCAGTCATGAAGGAGGTGTAGGATTGGTGTCACCAGTCATGAAGGTGGTGTAGGGTTGGTGTCACCAGTCATGAAGGAGGTGTAGGATTGGTGTCACCAGTCAAGAAGGTGGTGTAGGATTGGTGTCACCAGTCATGAAGGTGATGAAGGGTTGGTGTCCCCAGTCATGAAGGTGATGTAGGGTTGGTGTCACCAGTCATGAAGGTGATGTAGGGTTGGTGTCACCAGTCATGAAGGTGATGAAGGGTTGGTGTCACCAGTCATGAAGGTGATGTAGGGTTGGTGTCACCAGTCATGAAGGAGGTGTAGGGTTGGTGTCACCAGTCATGAAGGTGGTGTAGGGTTGGTGTCACCAGTCATGAAGGAGGTGTAGGGTTGGTGTCACCAGTCATGAAGGTGGTGTAGGGTTGGTGTCACCAGTCATGAAGGTGATGTAGGGTTGGTGTCACCAGTCATGAAGGTGATGAAGGGTTGGTGTCACCAGTCATGAAGGTGATGAAGGGTTGGTGTCACCAGTCATGAAGGTGATGTAGGGTTGGTGTCACCAGTCATGAAGGTGATGAAGGGTTGGTGTCACCAGTCATGAAGGTGATGTAGGGTTGGTGTCACCAGTCATGAAGGTGATGAAGGGTTGGTGTCACCAGTCATGAAGGTGATGTAGGGTTGGTGTCACCAGTCATGAAGGTGGTGTAGGGTTGGTGTCACCAGTCATGAAGGTGATGAAGGGTTGGTGTCACCAGTCATGAAGGTGATGAAGGGTTGGTGTCACCAGTCATGAAGGTGATGAAGGGTTGGTGTCACCAGTCATGAAGGTGATGAAGGGTTGGTGTCACCAGTCATGAAGGTGATGAAGGTTGGTGTCACCAGTCATGAAGGTGATGAAGAGTTGGTGTCACCAGTCATGAAGGTGATGAAGGGTTGGTGTCACCAGTCATGAAGGTGATGAAGGGTTGGTGTCACCAGTCATGAAGGTGATGAAGGGTTGGTGTCACCAGTCATGAAGGTGATGAAGAGTTGGTGTCACCAGTCATGAAGGTGATGAAGAGTTGGTGTCACCAGTCATGAAGGTGATGAAGGGTTGGTGTCACCAGTCATGAAGGTGATGAAGAGTTGGTGTCACCAGTCATGAAGGTGATGAAGAGTTGGTGTCACCAGTCATGAAGGTGATGAAGAGTTGGTGTCACCAGTCATGAAGGTGATGAAGAGTTGGTGTCACCAGTCATGAAGGTGATGAAGGGTTGGTGTCACCAGTCATGAAGGTGATGAAGAGTTGGTGTCACCAGTCATGAATGAACTATGATTGAAAATTTATGAGTCATGATGGTGATGGGAAGACGTAAAAGAGATAATTGTTGTTAATAAGGCAGGTTTCTCCATGAGTATGAGACTCTGAATGTAAATATTTACAGTCTCGTTCTTAATTACGGAAAACACTTTAGTTTTGCAAATATATTAATATGATATTATTATTTTTTGTGATACGCCTCCCAAGTGTCGTGTTGACCTATACGTAGTTTTACCTCAATAAACTTATTTCAATTTCAATTTCAATTCAATACGCAGTTGTATATTATTAACCGGAGGATTATTATACACATTATACTTTTTAACGAGAAATGCTGAAAACTGACGAAAGAGAAAACAAAAAAAAGAACTACGCCCAGTATATCTGAGGCGTGAGAGATAAAGCAAAAGTTTTAACTGTGAGAGACGAGGAGGCTCAGTCGCCCTCGTTACCCTACACCTTCCACACCTGCTGCCTCACACTCCCTGCCACAACCACCACCCCAGTCACGTGAGTGTATTATTTACTTTCATAAACAATGCCACATTGTAACTTTCAGACGATGCTTTTGATATACCTTGATATCTACCTTGAGATATAAGTGTGCTACCCTAGTGAAGCTTCAGATGTATGCTCCCCAGGTGAAGCTTCAGTGTATGCTCCCCGGTGAAGCTTCAGTGTATGCTCCCCCGGTGAAGCTTCAGATGTATGCTCCCCAGGTGAAGCTTCAGATGAATGCTCCCCGGTGAAGCTTCAGATGTATGCTCCCAGGTGAAGCTTCAAATATATGCTCCCCGGTGAAGCTTCAGATATATGCTCCCAGGTGAAGTTTCAGATGTATGCTCCCCGGAGAAGCTTCAGATGTATGCTCCCAGGTGAAGCTTCAGATGTATGCTCCCAGATGAAGCTTCAAATGTATGCTTCCCCGGTGACGGATGTATGCTCCCCAGATGCATCTTCAGATGTATGCTCCCAAGGTGAAGCTTAAGATGAATGCTCCCCAAGTGAAGCTTCAGATGTATGTTCACCAGGTGACGTTTCAGATGTATGCTCCCCAAGTGAAGCTTCAGATGAATTCTACACCAGGTGACGCTTCAGATGTGAGCTCCCAAAGGTGAAGCTTCAGAAGTATAATCTCCAGGTGAAGCTTTATATGATTGCTCCCAAGGTGACGTTGCAGATGTGTGCTACGCAGGTGAAGCTTCATCTGAATTCATCCATTGTTAAGCTTCAAATTAATGCCCTACAGGAGAGGCTTCAGATAAATGCTCCCGAAGTAAAGCTTCACATGTATGCTCCCACGTGAAGATTCAATTTATGCACTCGAGGTGAAGCTTCGGGTGAATGCTCCCCAGGTGAAGCTTCAGATGAGTGTTCCCCAGGTGAAGCTTCAGATGAATGCTCCCCAGTCAAAGCTTCAGGTGTGTACTCCCTATGTGAAGCTTCAGATGAATGCTCCCCAGTCAAAGCTTCAGGTGTGTACTCCATATGTGAAGCTTCGGATGAATGCTCCCCAGTCAAAGCTTCAGGTGTGTACCTCATATGTGAAGCTTCAGATGAATGCTCCCCAAGTGAAACTTCAGATGAATACTCCCTAGGTGAAGCTTCAAATGTATGCTGTCTCCAGGTGAAGCTTTAGATGATTGCTCCCCAGGTGAATTTATTTATTTATTTATTTATTATTTATATATTTATATATATACAAAAGGTTCATTGGGTTTGTGAGAATACATGGCATGGTATTTACAATCTTGTAAAACCAATAGTTCGCGCAGCATTTCGGACAGGTCCTTAATCTAACAGATAATTTTAAGTAGGTAAATTCTAGCAGAATTAATAAAATGATAACAGATACATTGCAAGAAAATAATGAGATGAGAGAGATTAGTACGTATATTAAAGCACATTGGTAGCTCTGGTTGATTGCAATGACAGCTTGATTGGTAATATAAACAAAGATTAATAGGCACCATACAGGAAATTGATAGCACATATAAGAAGACAGCAATGATCACAATGGTAAAGTTGTTTGGATTAGGTACATAAAGATTATGAAATTGGGTAGAACTAGATACAGTGTAATTTTAAAGCAACAAGGTAGGAAACTATGAAGAGGAAATTAGGTACTTTTTATTTTTATTTTGAATGAGGTAAAAGTTTGACAGCTTCTCAATTCATTAGGGAGTGAGTTCCATAAACTAGGTTCCTTTATTTGCATAGAGTGTTTACACAGATTAAGTTTGATTTGGGGATATCAAAGAGATATTTATTTCTGGTGTGGTGATAATGGGTCCTATTACATCTGTCCAGGGAGAGATTCAGAGCAGGATTTGCATTTAAGAACAGGGTTTTGTAAATGTAGTTGACACAAGAGAATGTGTGGAATGAGATTATGTTTATCATGTTTAGAGATTTAAACAAGGGGGCTGAGTGTTGTCTGAAAGCAGAATTTGTTATTATTCTGATAGCAGATTTTTGCTGGGTGATAATGGACTTGAGGTGGTTGAACCCCATGCACAGATACAATAATTAAGATAGGGATAGATTAGTGCATAATATAGTGAGATGAGAGCAGAGTTTGGTACATAATATCTGATTTTGGAGAGTATAACAACTATTTTAAAAACTTTCTTTGTTATGTGTTGTATGTGGGTACTTAAGCTGAGTCTCTTGTCTAGGAATAGGCCAAGAAACTTTCCATCATTTTATTACTAATGTTAACATTGTCTATCTGAAGCTGAATTGTATTTGTTGATTTGCCTCCAAATAAGATGTAGTAGGTCTTTTCTATGTTAAATGTTAGTTTGTTGGTTGACATCCATAAGTGGACTTTTTTTTAGTTCATTATTAACAACATTATTTAGTGTGTGTGGGTTGGGGTTTGAGTAGATGAGGGTAGTATCATCAGCAAACAATATAGGTTTAAGAATGTTAGAGACATTAGGCAGATCATTGATCTGCCTATAAGACCTATAAGACCTATAAGACCTGCCCATTGACCTATAAGAAATAGGACAGGTCCCAAGATGCTGCCCTATGACACTCCAACGGTTATTGGTAGAGTGGGAGAGGTTATATGGCTACACATTGGTGTCTATCACTAAGATAGGATCGGATATAGTCCAGGGCATGCCCTCGGATTCCATAATGATGGAGTTTACGTAAGAGATAGTTGTGATTAACAGTATCAAAGGCCTTTCTCAGGTCAATGAAGAGTCCAATTGGAAACTTATTTTTGTCCAGGACTGAGTAAATTATACCATGGAGGCTAATAATTGCATAGTTGGTACTCTTTTGGGAGCGGAAGCCAAAGTGACACGGGCTGAGTATGTCGAATTTTACGAGGTAGGAGTAGAGCTGTTTGTAGATAATTTTTCAAATATTTTTGATAGTATGGGTAGGTTTGATATTGGTCTATAATAGTTTATGTCTGCCGAATTACCTCCTTTATGAACTGGCGTTACTCTTGCATATTTATGGATATCAATGACGGTATGACACTCTAGGGATTTGTTGAACAGCAGAGCTATGGGGGGCGCAAGGGAATGGAAGGTGCTCTTGTATACAATGGAAGGGATTTCACTGATGTTCCCAGCTTTGGTTTTTAGTGAGTCTATGATGGACACAACATCTGTCGGGCTGATTGGTGAAAGGAGAAGAGAGTTTCGATAGCTGCCTGAGAGATATGGGCTGATATGTGTCTGAATCTGTGGAATTTTTCTGGCAATGTTAGCACCAACCAATGAAAAGAAGCTTTTAAATTCATTTGCCATTTCTAAATCAGTTGACGGTGTATAGCCATCCTTAGGGAGTTTAATCTGATTGTGGGAGTGTTATTTAGTTCCCAGGATATTAGAGATGGTTTTCCATGTGCTTTGCATGTTGCCTTTTGCCTCTTTGAATCTAGTCTCATAATATGAAAGTTTCGCTTTTCTTATAATACTAGTAAGCACTGATGAGCACCTTTTAACTACTTCCTTTGTAACTATGCCACTCCTAAATTTCTTTTCATATTCATGTTTTTTGTTGATTGATTTGAATATGCCACTTGAGAGCCACGAATTGTTTATTCTTTTGTCAGTTACTTGTTTGGTAAGGAGGGGACAGTGAGTGTTGTAGAGGCTTAGAGTTTTGGAGAGAAAGAGGTTAGCTAATGAGTTTATATCCTGTGTATTATTGAATTCAGATTCCCAGTTAATATTGTGAAGTGCATTTGAGAGGTTGCCTATAGCTGCTTCACTGTGAACCCTGAATGTGAGTTTCTTGCTTTCTGGTGGTGTTGTGTCCATGTTTGCTATGAGGAAGGTAAGATAGTGGTCAGTTGTTCTTTCATAGATTATACCAGATGTAAGGGGGAGCTGTTATATTCGTCCATAAGTGATCCAAGGTGGTGGCAGATGTTTGAGTGACTCGGGTGGGCTTGGTGATTGTGGGGATTAGCATACAGGGGTTCATGCTGTTACGAAAATAGTTAACTTGAGGGTTATTAGTAGACCCAGGTCAATATTGAAATCAACTCCTAGAATGATGTGATTTTTGTTGAGATTGTTATTTATGATAACATTCCTTACATTGTCTGAGAATGAAGCTATGTTGGTATTGGGAAATCTATAGATGGCACCGATAGTCAAGGAGGATATAAGGGATTTACTTGAGAACTTGGCAAAGATATATTCACAATAGTCGTCTCTATCACTAATGACACTATTGCAGATGAAGGTATCTTTGTAATATATTGCTGTGCCACCTCCTTTTTTATTAGGCCTGCAGTTATGAATGGCTTTATAACCAGCTAAATTGTAGAGTTGGGTATAGTCTTTACTTAGCCAAGTTTCTGTTAAAATGATGATTGATAATTTAGTACCTAGTGCTGTGAGTAGTGCATTTATATCATCAAAATGTTTACCAAGTGACCTAACATTTTGGTTGTGAGCTGATAAGCAGGTGCTATTTAGGAGTTTGTTTTTTGAAGGATTTGCTGTGTAATACCTGCAATAATGATGATCTATGTACTGATTGGTGTAGATATGAGACAGAAGATTTCGATCAGGATCAATATCAATATGCATGTAGATGCAATGTGGTCACGATACAATAAGACAAGCAATTACAGGAACAGTTAAATACTAAATCTGCTGTAAATAGAAAGTAATTATAGCAAAACACAGCAATAAATGCAAGTACACAAAAAATAGAAACAATTAGAATTAGAATAAAGATCACCGTAAATAGACAGGAAGGATACAGAAATTAGGTAAAGAGAGGAAACAAAAAATCAGTAGACGGACAAGATTAATATATAGCAAAAATAATAAGACAAATAATAATTGTAAAGTAAAATAATCTTCAGATGTATGCTCCCCAGGTGAAGCTTCATATGAATGCTCCCAAGGTGAAGTTTCAGATGTATGCTCCCCAGTTGAAGCTTCAGATGAATGTTCCACAGGTGAAGCTTCATATGAAAAGAGCCCAGGTAAATTTTCAGATGAATGCTCCCCAGGTAAAGCTTCAGATGTATGCTCCTCAGTTTAGTGCACAGATGAATGCTCCCCAGGTGAAGCTTCAGATGTTTGCTCCGTAGTTCAAGCTTCAGACAAATGCTTCCCAGGTGAAGCTTTAGATGAATTCTTTTTATGTGATGCTTCAGATGTAGGCTCCGCAGGAGAAGCTTCAGCTGTTTGTTCTGTAGTTGAAACTTCAGATGTATACTCCCAAGGTTAATCTTCAAATGAAGATTCTCCCCAGGTGAAGTTTCAGAGGTATACATGTTCCCCAGGTGAAGCTTTAGCTATATTCTCCCCAGGTAAAGCTTCGGATGAATGCTCCCGAGGTGAAGCTACAGATGTATGAAGCTTCAAATGAAGCTTCAAATCTTGAGGTGAAGCTTTAGATGAATCCTCCCAAAGTGAAGCGTCAGGTTTATGCTTTAGAGGTCAAACTTCAGATTAATGTTCCCCAGGTGAAGCTTCATATGTATGCGCTCCAGGACAAGCTTCATGTGTATGCTCTCCAGGACAAGCTTCAGATGAATGCTCCCAGGTGAAGCTTCAGATGTATGCTCTCCAGGTGAAGCATCCGATGAATGCTCCCTAGGTGAAGCTTAAGATGTATACTCCTCAGGTGAAGCTTCAGATGTATGCTTTCCAGGTGAAGCTTCAGATGAATGCTCCCCAGGGAATGCTTTAGATGTATACTCTCCCAGTGAATCTTCAGATGTATGCTCCCTAGGTGAAGCTTCAGATGTGTACTATCCAGGTGAAGCTTCAGATGATTGCTCGCAAGGTGAAGCTTCAGATAAATGCTCTCCAGGTGAAGCTTCAGATGTATGATTTCCAGGTGAAGCTACTCGACCAGAATACCATAAATACGGTATTATGGTTGACAGTTTATATGACTTTGGCCATAGATCACCTAAATCCTCCGTGCTTAAATGGCCGCATAAGAGAGGTTGGCACTAAATCATAGAACTAAATCAGAGACTCAATAGCACAAGGAAGCTATGCAAAAAGCCGCCAAGTGACTGCAACAGGACCCTACTCTGTAAAGTCAAGGAACATGTGCATCAAGAGACCAGGATAATCAAAGAACAAAAGTAGCTGGAATGGTGTTAACATCTGAATGAACACACCTCTCTTAGAGAGATGTGGCAGCAAATCCACAGGGCCAATGGAACTAAAACACCAAAGTCCCCACACCCTAAGGATCCTGAACAGGAAGCCGAAGTACTGGCAACCAAATTTGTAGAATGAGCAGCCAGTAATCAGCTTCCACCAGTTGTACTAGCAGTGCAGAAAGGATTAGAGGGAGAAAGGTGGCACACAATCCTAACAGCATGTGCAGAAGCCTCTGACACTAATACCCCATTAACACTGAATGAGCTCAATCAGACTAAGAAAAACTCTAAAGATACATCCCCTAGAGACGACAAAATAACCTATAAAATAATTAAAAACCTTGACCCAGAGGGAGACGCTGCATACCTATGGTTAATCAATTTAGCCTGGACTTCTCGAACTAGACCTACAGCTTGGAATAGGGCAGACATCGTGCCGATCCCAAAACCCAAAGATCCAGCTAATCCAAGGCCCATCTCTCTCCAAAGCTGTGCAGCCAAGACAGCTGACGGAATGGCACCCAACAGACTTGAGTGGAAAATGCTTAAACTGTACCAGGACATGTATGCCTATATAAAAGGGGTTGACACAGTGAAATGTATTACAACTCTGTTAGTCCATCTGAATGGCAGATCAGGAATTCTGGTTTTGGATATACTGTACTTGAATATACCTGGTCCTGGATAATACTAGGATATTCCTGGACCTCGAGAAAGCCTTTGAACTGGCTAGCGCCACAGCTATTCTCTGCTGCCTCATCGACAAAGAGGTCAAAGGCAACCTGCTCTCCTGGACCAAAAACTGTCTCATAAACAGAGAAGCAAGAGTGAAACTTCACAGCACAGTCTCTGAATACAAAAGACGTGAAGACTGAACCCCGCAAGGAGGCATTCTTAGTCACCTACTCTTCAACTGTTTAATGGAAAGAATAATGAGGCTGAAACTCCCACAACACTGCAGGCTATTAAACTACGCTGACGACATTGTCATCGTCATAAAAGTAAGGGATGCGGCGCGCCTTACACCCAAATGTTTAGACTGCATCAGTGAAGAGGCAAAGCAGATTGGTATCAAACTCAACCCCCACCAAGACAAAAGCCATTCCCATAAAAAATAATGACGTCCAACAACCAACTCAAAGTACAGGGTCAACCAATTCAATGGATGGACACTTATCAGTATCTAGGAAGAATCCTGGACACACATTAATTTTATTGCTGAGGTCACTTACATGAGAGAACTGCAGCCCGGAAGGCAATCCTCAGGTCACTATAACATCCCTCTCTGGAGGAGCCAATCTGCAAGTCCTTCGCACATACCATGTACAGGCGGTCAGATCAGTGATCGACTATGACACACCTGCACTCACAAACCTATCACAATAGTGGAAAAAGCTTGAAGTTGACCAAAACGATGCTATGAGAGGTGCCCTGGGAGCCCCCTATGTGGACCTAGCTTGAAACTCTCAGACTGGAAACGGGTTTGCCTTGTTTTCAAGAATAATATCTCAAAGAACTGCTACGATTATAAGTAAAATAATTGCTTCCCCCTGATCCACTCCCAGTACAACAGGCCTTGGTGGATGGACATGGCCATAACAACGGAAACTATTGGGCTGCCAGAGCGAGAGAAGTCCTAAACAGACTACAATTAAAAAGCATGATTCTTGATAGAGGGGGTGATCATCCACACCCAAACTATACTTGTTCCTCACCGTGGCAAGAGCCTACCTTTAAAATAGTAATAGAAGGTCTTCCGATGAAAAAGACTGCCTATGATCAAACAATTCTTAGGCGCACCATAAAAAAGCAAATGAGCACCATTGCAGTAGCAGGAGCCACTCACATCTTCACAGATGGATCGGTTGTCACAGAATATGAGAGTGCTGGCGCTGCTCTTTGCATGGACAATTTCAAGTAATTTTTTAATTATCAGGAGAAACAGTAGCAGTTTTTGCTAGTGATTCTGTCTTTTCAGTACCATCTATGCCAATATGACTTGGTATCCAATTTAGGGTAATTGCCTGCCCTAGATTGTGTGCTCCCTTTCCAATATGTTGGATTTCAGTGATGAGTTGTATATTATCTCTGTGCTGGCTGGATAACAATGCCTGAAGCGAAGATTTAGAGTCGGTATGAATGATGATATCATGGAAATTATTTCCAGTTACATAATTTATTGCCTCCTTTAGGGTATAAAATTCTGTTTGCAATGTTGAATACCCACTATTCACGCTCCAGTAAGCCTCATGGTTGTTAGTGTAAACTGCTGCCCCAACAGAATCTCTCTCGGGATCAACTGATCCAACTGTGAAGATGTGAGTGGTTGTCGGTCTTGAGGTGTTTTCCAGTTTTTGTTCAGTGACAGCTTTGAGCCTCTGCGAGTATAACTCAGGAAGGAACCAGAAGGAACTCAGGAGTTTTTGTTGTTGTTTTAGATTTAACTACTCAGAACGAAAATTCCATGCAGCACGGGCTATGGTGAGCCCGTAAAAAACTGAGGAGAGAACATATCTGATTTATACTGATGGGAGGTCAACTACATACAATTATGTGAGGAGTAAGGAGTAAAGTAAGAGACATGAATCAATACGCAATACTTACTAGAGATTAGTCAGGTGTAGGGGGGCATGGCATTTAGGGCAATACCGCCATCGTTGGCTTCTTCACGTTTCGGGTCTTGCTCTCACTCTCATGGTGGGTAGTGTGAATAGTTTCGTTATATGAGTATAAAAGGCGGGTTGTTTGACTTTTATGTGAACGGCTTAAAGAATACGTAATCTTCGTAGTTTGTAATAAAGATTACAAATTCTTGAAGCCCTTCACATAAAAGTCGAACAACCTTCCATAAATAATCAAACAACGGAAACTTCTTCACTTACCAATACATTATTATGCATATACACGAGTACATAACGTCTCAGCTATTCACATTCATCCCACAACTTACTCAACAATATTCAATCACCTAACCATTTGTCACTGTTTTCATTCCCCTTGCCATTTAAAATTGTCTCATTCAGAATGATTAGTATCTTATTCATCCCTGGTTGAGAATACTGCGATAGATCCATTCATCCTCTCTCAGTTGTTAGAGGGGCCTTGATAAAAATTTGCTCAAGTGTAGGTGAAGATAACAAATTCTCCGAATACATATCAAGTATAACCCAAGTGCTCACGCAGATGACTGCATACTGATATGCAAATGACGCATCAGAGAAATCACAAACCACATTAATTAACGACTCACTGACACTATATCAGAAGAATGCCACTCTGGATGGTTATTGTTGACATCAAAACTATATTAAATAATTTTATATGAGAATACATCACACTGCGTTT
>WNGS01000782.1:0-18327 GCA_020271785.1 Procambarus virginalis | reverse complement strand
TTAATATATATATATATATATATATATATATATATTATATATATAATATATATATATATATATATGTATAATATATATATATATATATATATATATATATATATATAATATATATATATATATATGTCGTACCTAGTAGCCAGAACTCACTTTTTGGCCTACTATGCAAGGCTCGATTTGCCTAATAAGCCAAATTTTTCCTGAATTAATATATTTTCTCTAATTTTTTTCTTGTGAAATGATAAGCTACCCATTTCATTATGTATGAGGTCAATTTTTTTTCATTGGAGTTAAAATTAACGTAGATATATGACCGATAACGAATAATAACAACTCTAACAACCTAACCTATCTTTATAGGTTAGGTTAAGTTAGGTAGCCGAAAAAGTTAGGTTAGGTTAGGTTAGGTAGGTTAGGTAGTCGAAAAACAATTAATTCATGAAAACTTGGCCTATTAGGCAAATCGGCCTTGCATAGTAGGCTGACAAGTGCGTTCTGGCTACTAGGTACGACATATATATATATATATATATATATATATATATATATATATATATATATATATATATATATATATATATATATATATATATATATATATATATCTTTGACTTTTTTATACCTGCATTTGGGTGAGGTGACATGCAACAATGGTTTTGGTTGAGGTGAAAACAAACTTTCAACACAACACAGAACACGAAACAATGGGTAAAAGCTAAAGGGAAGAATAGAAGTAACTGCAGAGGGCCTATTGGCCCATATTTCTTGATGCTTCTATATTGGAGCGGAGTCTTGAAGTGGGTAGAATATATATATTGTGCGTTAACACAATTAATGCACAATTATATTCTACCCACTTCAAGACTCCGCTCCAATATAGAAGCATCAAGAAATATGGGCCAATAGGCCCTCTGCAGTTACTTCTATTCTTCCCTTTAGCTTATACCCATTGTTTCGTGTTCTGTGTTGTGTTGAAAGTTTGTTTTCACGTCATCCAAAACCTTTGTAATATATATATATATATATATATATATATATATATATATATATATATATATATATATATATATATATATATATATATATATATATATATTATATATATACTAATATATATATATATATATATATATATATATATATATATATATATATATATATATATATATATATATATATATATATATATATATATAAATATGACCGAAAATGTAAGATTAATAATTCTAACACGAATTTTCTCAATATTTCTTATGTTTCTTTTCACTGTTGATGGTAATTGAAAAATCAATTCTCCAAAATTCATTTTTAATTTCTAGTCTGACGCGACACTTGAACGCGTTTCGTAATAACTTATCACATTTTCAGAGACTTTAGTTTACACACACACAACAATAACCTGCAAACACTAAACAGAGTTCTACTATGCTATGATTTAAACAGCTTTCATTTTATACCCGCATTTTGGGTGAGGTGATATGTTACAACAGTTTTGGATGAGGTGAACAAAACTTTCAACACAAGACAGAATAGAAACAATGGGTATTAATTGGGTAAATTAAAGGGAAGAATGGAGTAACTGCAAAGGGCCTATTGGCCAATATTTTTTGACGCTTCTATATTGGTGCGGAGTCTTGAAGTGGGTAGAGTATAGTTGTGTACTAATTGGCTGTTGATTGCTGGTGTTGACTTCTTAATGTGTAGTGCCTCGCAGATATCAAGCCGCCTGCTATCGCTGTATCTATCGATGATTTCCTTGTTTTTTGTTAAGACTTCTCTGGTGATGGTCTGGTTGTGGGAAGAGATTATATGTTCCTTAATGGAGCCCTGTTGCTTATGCACCGTTAATCGCCTAGAAAGAGGTGTTGTTATCTTGCCTATATACTGAGTTCTTGAGGCTTACAGTCCCCAAGTGGGCATTTGAAGGCATAGACGACATTGGTCTCTTTTAAAGCGTTCGCTTTGTGTTTGGAGAGTTTCTCACGAGTAGGTTGGCCGTTTTTTTTGGATTTATAGTAAATCGTCAATTGTATCTTCTGATTTTTGTCTGTAGGGATAACGTTCCTATTAACAATATCTTTCAGGACCCTTTCCAACCTTTTATGAGCTGTGGAAAAGAAGTTCCTGTAAAATAGTCTAATAGGGGGTACAGGTGTGTGTTAGTTGTCTCTTCAGAGGTTGCATGGTGTTTCACCTTCCTTCTTATGATGTCTTCAACGAAACCATTGGAGAAGCCTGTTGTTGACTAGGACCTGCCTTACCTACAGAGTTCTTCATCGACTTGCTTCCATCCTGGCTGAGAGCACGGTCGACATAAGCGTTAACAACACTCCTCTTGTACCTGTCTGGGCAGTCATTTATATATATATATATATATCTTTATGTACTTAATCCAAACAACTTTATCATTGTGTTCATTGCTGTCTTCTTTTATGTGCTAGCTATATGCTGTATTGTGCCTGCTAAGTTTTGTTAAACTACCATTCAAGCTGTCATTGCAATCAATCTGAGCTACCTATGTGCTTTAATATACCTACAATTTTCTTTCATCTTCTATTTTTTCTTGCTATGTAACTTTTATAATTTTTATAAATTTTGCAAGTATTTACCCACTTAAAATTTTCTTAGATTAAGGACCTGCCCAAAACGCTGTGCATACTAGTGGCTTTACAAGAATGTAATTACTATGCTATGTATCCTCACAATCCCAATGTACCTTCTTGTATATAAATAAATAAATAAACAAATAAATAAATAAATTACTGTGGTGATTGCAATGTGTGGACCTATGTTCTAAGGGGTAATGAGAGCACTGTTGGTCATTTGCAACAGTAAGTAAGTGTTGTGCAGTATTCTAATACTTGGAAATTTGAGTACTTGCAGTGTGTGTTATTGCAAAGGGGTTGTCATTGTTAGTGATTGTTGCAAGTGTTGAGCAATCACTGTATGTGATTGCAGTTCAGTAAAGTCATTGTGGGGCAGTGTTCTAGAGGGTTCATGTCCTGTATGTTATTTTACTACGTTCTGCAGTATTGTCATTGTAACCGGATTGTAACGTAAATCACTGTGATTTGTTAGTTTGATTTGTCATTGTCATGGGTGAACTTGGCTGTAGACGAGTACTTGGGTTTTATATTCTCCTCTTTATCTGGTAGGACATCAAAGTCCAGTATTCAGTGAGGTGATTGCGAGGCAATTAATATAACGTAACCAAGGGAACGCCCATTGCTTTAAGAGAATTTGTTCTTTGACAATCTGAGTAACGTAGAATACATTTGGGTTAATTTACGTTCCTAAAAGCCGCTACGGATAGTCTCGGGGAGCCTAGCCATCAGCCAAATAAGAATTAGAGTATTGTCTGTTGTAGTTACCCCTCCGTGGTGCCTCCTTGCTGTGGTGAGGGGCTCACGTACACCTCCCTGGGACCGGTGTGGGTTGCCTGTGCCCCCTCTCCTGCCCCCCTCTTTGGGTGGTGTACGTGCTGATGGGCACCATGTAGGGGCCTTGTGAGCCATCGGACCACCCGCTGGAGGGGTCGCCTGTGAGAGGCCGCCCTGAGTGGATGGTTGGGTGTCCAGGCTGGGGCGATAGGGGGACTGGGGTCTTAGCACCAGTGTGGGAGAATGAACGAAGTAGTAGGACTCCCTTGTTGAAAAGGGGGAGCATCGCTGGGGACGACACACCCTTCCTGCACTGGCCTGCGCTCGGCCTCCCTGGCTGCCCTGGTAGGTGGTATCCCTTGGTTCCAGGTCCCATCCCTTATGTTTGGTTTGCTGTATGGATGACGACTTGACTTCTCTTACCCAGGCTCATGGGGTGGGCGACTAAGCCCCTGAGTCGGACCATCCTGGAAGACCAGGAACTGTAGCCCCCGCTACAGGACCCGGTTTAGGCCCAGACCGGACTCTTCCTTCCTGCTCCCCTCCCTCCTCTGTGGTTGGGTCGAGCCCCAGGCCTGCTGTGGTGACCGTCTCGTCCCCTTGCACGGCTCCATCTCTTCTTGTGACTACTGCACCTTTCAAACCGTGTCTCTCTAAGGGTTCTCATCGCCGTCCCTGCCACGGCCGCTCTTGTATGCTCCCTTCCCATCCTACTTCGTTCCATGCTTTGTTTGGTCCTGCTACGTGGACTAAGTACTTTGACCTTCAACCTTTGGATTCAACTCCTGACGATTTTTCCCTTCATAGGCATCTTGTCGATTCCGTGGATGCCTCTGTCACCTTCAACCCCATTCGTCTTGGTACCCGTGTTGTTGCTACTCCTTCTCAGGATGCGGCCACCCACTTGGCCGCCTTATCCTGCCTTGGTGAGACCCCTGTTCGAGTCTCGAAGAATGCTCGGTTGAATGCCAGTGTTGGCACTGTTCTCCTCTCGCACCATGTTGCGACCGGTGTTAGGGATCTCAAGGACTGCCACGAGGATATCAAGCAAATCCTCGAGGCCCAGGGTCATTCTGTCCTCCAGGTGGATACATTTACTCTTCCCCCTCGTGGTCATCGCCGTCTGCCCCTTCGGGTTGTGAAGGTTACCTTTGATGGTAGGACCCTTCCGCCCTCTGTCATTCTTGCTGGTGTCAGATGCTCCGTTCAAGAATATATTCCATCTCCGCGGCTCTGCGGTAAGTGCTGGAGGTTTGGGCATGGTGCCCTCAAATGCTCTAGTCCTGTCTCTCTCTGTCCCCTGTGTGGAAGTGAGGGTCACTCTAAGTTGGAGTGCACTTCTCCCCAGGCCCGCTGCCTCAATTGTGGTGAGGCCCACCCTACCTTCTCCCGTGCGTGTATTCGTTACAAACTTGAGGCGGCTGTCCTCAGCTTGAAGCACCTAGACCATTTGTCTTTGCCTGAGGCTCGGCGCCAAGTTCATCGTCTCCCCTCTTTTGCTGGTGTCTCCTATGCTCGCGTGGTGTGCTCTTCCTCTTCTCGTCCTTCCCGCCTTTCTCAGTCTCACAACCGTTTCCGAGCCTTAGACCCGGACACGCCCACCACCACCTCCCCCTGTTTCCCTCCATTCTGTTCCGAAGGGTCCCCTTCCTGGTTCTCTGTTTAGGGCTCCCCTTTTTTCTACCCAGTCTGTCACGTCTCCTGTGTCTTCTTTTTCCTCTCTCTCTAGTCCTCCTTCCCGTCATTCTCCTCCATCTCTTGGCTCTTCACGCCGCCTGACTGTGCTGGCCGACGTCCATCGCTCTCCTGATGGTTGTGTTGTTCGCTCTCGCTCTTCTTCTCCTATCGAGACGCTGGAGTCTGTTGCCCAGTACATTGCTGCTGGGACGCCCGTATTTTTGAGTCAGAAGCGGAAACCTGGCTCCTCTCCTGCCTCCTCCCCTGTCGGTAAGAAGGCTTCGCTTTCTTCTTCACCCCTATCTCTGATTCTATCGTCCCTTCCCCTCCCGCTTTGGCGGTGGAGCCCCCTGTTCCTTCTGTAAGGGTTTCTTTAGCCCCCGAGTTCCATCTCGGTTACTGTCCTTGCTGAGGTGCGCTCCCCTCTTTCTGCCCCTCCTCCTCCCCTTCCTCCTCCTCCAGACCCTGCTCGTCCACCTCTGGTCTGTCCTCCCACTTCTTTCCCTCCTTCTTTACTCAGTTTACCCATGCCCCCTAACCCTAACTTTGCTGACCCTGCTTCTGACTCTGCTTTTACGCGTGCTGTGTTCCTTCTTCACCTTTGTTTCTTCTTTGCTCTCTGTTACTCTCCTCTCTCTCTTTGCGGATGTCTTTTCTTCAATGGAACATCCGTGGATTTTACGCCAATTTCCTTGACCTCCAACTTCTCATTTCACAGTTTTCGCCCCTTTGTGTCTGTCTCCAGGAGTCGATGCTTGGTGCTCGTCCTGGTCGCTTCTGTAGCTATTCTATTTCCCCCCCCCCCCCAGTGACAGCTGGGGTCCATAATTCTTCTGCTCTCTTGATTCGCTCCGATGTTCCCTTTGTCCCCTTGCTTTTTTCCTCGCCTCTCTACTGTTCTGCCGCCCGTGTCTTTCTGCGTAGATGGTACACGGTTTGTTCCATTTATCTTCCCCCCACTGTCCCACTTTCTCTTTCCGATCTTAAACACCTCCTAGACTCCTTGCCGGAGCTTGTGCTTCTGCTGGGTGATTTCAGTTGTCATCATGCCCTTTGGGGTGATGTGCTGACAAACACCCGGGGTTGCCTCCTTGAACCTTTCATCCTCTCTTCTTCCTTGTCCCTTCTGAATTCTGGTGAGCCCACTCATTTAGACTCTCAGACTCGCTGCCTTTCTTGTCTCGATCTTTCTCTGTGCTCGTCATCCCTTTCCTTAGATTTTAGGTGGCCTTGATGACCTCCATGGCAGTGACCATTTTCCTATCCTTGTTTCTTTTTTCTCTTTTCACCCTCCTCTCTCCTTCCCTAGGTGGTGGTTTGCCGAGGTTGACTGGCGCCTCTTTACTCTCCGTGCTACTATTTCCGACCTCTCCGTTCTGCCTCTCCCTCGCGCCCTCCTTCTTTTTCATGACACTGTCTTTGACGCTGCCCTCCACTCTATTCCTCGCTCTTCCTCTCGGGGAACGCGGAAGTGCGTTCCCTGGTG
This sequence comes from Procambarus virginalis, assembly GCA_020271785.1. Lineage (NCBI taxonomy): Eukaryota > Metazoa > Arthropoda > Malacostraca > Decapoda > Cambaridae > Procambarus > Procambarus virginalis. The sequence goes on along the minus strand of WNGS01000782.1, from coordinate 11,784 downwards.
GAATATGGACTGTGCTCGGGCTGTCCGCAGTAAGCGTGCAGCCTGGAAGAGACATCGCCGCCGGCAGACTGTTGAGTCCTTTCTTTTGTTTCGGAAGGCGAGTGCGGTGGCCCGTAGGACCATCCGTGCAGCAAAAGTGCTTGCTGGGCGTCTTATGTCTCCACCGTTACGTCCGACACTCCTCTCCCACTGGTCTGGAAGCGTATTTGCAAGATTGCGGGTAAGTTCGTTCCCGATGTCTCTCCATTCCTTCGCCTCTATGGTGCTCTTGTGGCGGACCCATTGCAGGTTGCGACCAAACTGGGTTCCCATTTCTCCTCTGTTAGTACTGGTTCTCATCTCCCCCAATCCTTCCTTCTTCGTAAGCCTCTTCTTGAATCTCGTCCTTTAAATTTCTGTACTAAAAAAAAAATAAAATGTTTATTTAGGTAAGGTACATACATACAAGGGATTTTACAAATAATGTTTGATTATATATAGGGCTAGTATATACAATGCCTAAAGCCACTATTACGCAAAGCGTTTCGGGCAGGAAAAACTTAAATGACTAAAGCTTAATACTAATTGAGTATAAAGAATAAAATGTGTAGAGAACAAATAAAAATAGGGATAAAAAAGGGGGGAACATGGCTGAAAAAGCAGCACAAATACAATTAGGTCGACAAACAGTGTTTAAAAAAAAAAAGACATAGGTTGACAATAGAGGGGTAGGGTAGGTTACAGGGAATTTATTAGGTAGTGCTTCGTTTTTATCTTAAACTGGTTGAGAGAGGTACATTCTTTAACATGGTTGGGAAGGTCATTCCACATTCTGAGACCCTTGATTTGTAGAGCATTTCTAGTTTGATTAAGTCATACTCTAGGAATATCAAAACTGTATTTATTTCTGGTGTGGTGCTCATGGGTTCTGTTACAACCTTCAATGAAGCTTTTGAGGTCAGGATTGGCATTACAGTTCAGCGTTTTATATATGTATAATACACATGAGAGAATGTGCAGTGACTTAATATCTAACATATTCAGAGATTTGAATAGGGGTGCCGAGTGATGTCTGGGGCCAGAGTTGGAGATTGTCCTAATAGCAGCTTTGTGTTGAGTAAGTAGAGGACGTAAATGATTTTGGGTAGTAGAACCCCAAGCACAAATACCATAGTTGAGATATGGATAGATGAGGGAGTAATAGATAGTCACCAAGGCATGGCGGGGTACATAATATCTGATCTTAGAAAGAATACCTACAGTTTTTGAAACTTTTTTTATATATTTAGAATGTGTCCCTGAAAATTCAGCTTGTGGTCAATGAGAACACCAAGGAATTTGCCATCTAATTTGTTACAAATTTGGGTATTGTTTATTTTGAGATTTATTTGATTAGAGGATTTATTGCCAAACAGAATATAGAAAGTTTTGTCAATGTTAAGGGTGAGTTTGTTGGCAGTTAGCCAAAGATGGACTTTATTTAGCTCAGTATTTACTGTGGCATTTAGAGCAAGGGGGTCAGGACTGGAGTAAATGAAGGTTGTGTCGTCAGCAAATAGAATTGGTTTGAGGTGTTGGGAGGCATTTGGAAGGTCATTAATGTAGATGAGAAAGAGGAGAGGGCCAAGTATGCTGCCCTGAGGAACACCAATGTTGATGGGTAGGGTGGGAGAAATTGAATTATTCACAGAAACATACTGGAGCCTGTCAGTAAGGTAAGATTTGAGGTATTGCAGGGAGTGTCCTCTGACTCCATAATGATGTAATTTAAGAAGAAGGTTTTGGTGGTTGACAGTGTCAAAAGCCTTACGCAGGTCCACAAATAGCCCAACAGGGAACTCATTTTTATCAAGAGCTGCATGAATCAAGTTAATCATACTAATAAGTGCATCGTTAGTGTTTTTTTGGGTCTGAAGCCATATTGGCAAGAGCTAAGTATATTGTGTTTGGCTAGATAGAGGAAAGTTGCTTGTAGATTAGTTTTTCAAAATTTTTGACAAGTTAGGCAGGATTGATATGGGTCTGTAGTTGTTAACATCTGTGAGATCACCACATTTGTGGACAGGGGTTACTCTTGCTTTTTTTAGAATATCTGGAAAGGTTTGGAGTTCAAGTGACTTGTTGAAGAGCAATACTATAGCAGGGGCTAAAGATCTGGAGGCTTTTTTGTAAATTAAAGTTGGTATCTCCTCAAGGGCACTAGACTTGGTTTTAAGGGAAAGGATTATCTCATTGACGTCAGTGGAATTAGTAGGCTTTAGGTACAGAGACTGTGGATAGTTACCTGTAAGATAGTCCTTGACATCAGTACTGGAAGATGGAATATCATTTGCAAGGGATGACCCAATGGAAGAGAAGAACCTATTGAACTCAATAGCAGAATCAGAGGCTGAAAGCTGACCATCGTTATTGGACAGGAGTGTTGGTTTGTTATTTAAAATCTTCTTTGATCCAATATTTGTGAAATTGTGCTCCATGTTTTTTAATGTTGCTCTTTATTTGGGTAAATTTATCTTCGTAGTATTTAGTTTTGGCTCGTCTAATTATCTTAGATAGCAATAAGGAGTAATTCTTTGAAATTCTTTGGAGACGGTTCCTAACCTATATTCTTCTCAAGGTCATGTTTTTTATTAATGGATTTAAGTATTCCCTTTGTAAGCCAGGGATTGTTAAGCCTTTTGGTTGTGACTTGTTCTGTAAGCATAGGACAGTGGGTGTTATAAAGGCTAAGAGTTTTTTGAAGAAAAGATTGCACTGCTAAGTTGATGTCCCCTATGTTACCTAACTCGGACTCCCAGTTGACATTATCAGCAGCAGTTATAAAATTGTCTATAGCAGTTTCATTGTGCAGCCTAAAACTTAACTTCCTTGACTCTAGAGGTGGTTTGTTAATGTTAGTTAAGAGAAATGTGGGGTAATGGTCTGTAGTGCTATCAGTGATTATACCTGAAGTAAGCGGAGAGGTTATGTTGGTCCAGATGTGATCTAGAGTCGTGGCAGTACTATCAGTGATTCTAGTAGGTCTAGTGATTAAGGGTATGAGGAAGCAGGAATTCATACAGTTGAGGAAGCTAACAGCAGTAGGGTGTTCAGGCTCGCAGAGGTCAATATTAAAGTCCCCTGCGATAATTAGGTGGTTTTTGTTCAGTTTGTTATCGAGTATTAGATTTCTAAGGTTTGAGTTGAATTCGGACACATCAGTGTTAGGAATTCTATAGACTGCACCCACAGACAGGACAGACTCGGCACCCTTGACTCTGAAACTGGCGAAGATATACTCCCCACAGCAGTCTCTAGTTCTAATTACTTTTAAGCATGTTAGTTCTTGGTGGTAGTAAAGAGCAGTACCACCACCTCTCTGAATTTGACGACAGTTGTGAATTGCCGAGTAGTTAGGCATGTTAAAGAGTTGAGTAGTATCCTCTTTCAACCACGTTTCAGTAAGTATAATAAAAGAGAATTTGTTGTCAATAGTTTCAATCAAGGCACTTACATCATCGAAGTGTTTACCTAGAGATCTAACATTCAAGTTGATTACAGAGATATTGTGATTATGTGTTAATACATTGTTTACATCATGTGCTGTAAAATATCTGCAATTTAGATCGTTAAAGTGATTATTGTCATAGATAGTGGATAAGAGGATTAGTTCTGGGTCTATACTTGTCTGCATAAAAAGGCTGGTTGCAAGAAAATAAGGCATGAAATGCAAATTACAAAATAGAAATTATGATATAAAAGGGGGAAAAAATATAAACAAGTCTATACAAAACAAACACAAAATGAACAAAATAGAAAAAGATGAGGTGGCTTACAAGTACTCTCAGGTACTGATCAAAATTGCACACGCAAAGCAAAAGAGCACAATGGAGAAAAGGTGGTTGGGCTAGGCAACCAAGGTCACAAAGAAAAAGTAGAATCAAAATTCTAAAGTAATATAAACTTAATGGTAATTTAAGTAATAAAAACTTAATGGGAACTTAGGCATGTAAAAAATAAACTAGAATAATTTATAACAATTGATGACCAAAAAAGTAAAAAAGCAATTATGAAACTTATAAAATGAAAAGCTTGCTTTCTATACTATTATAAGTACACTATAGTTGAATACTAAAGTTACACTAAAACAAAAAGAGGTAGTTTAAACAGAGATACACTCAGGAACACTTCTCTTCACCTTCCCTATAATGATCCCTTCTCTCTCTCTCTGAGCTTCAGTCTGCCCTAGCCCTTTGTGGTTCTATGGCAGCAGGCTCCGATGGTGTTCATTATGAAATGCTTTGCCATCTCCCTCCATGCACGTCTCAGTATTTACTGAGTCTGTACAATCGGGTCTGGGAGTCGTCGTCGGTCCCTGAAGACTGGCTCGATGCTGTTGTCCTCCCTGTTCAGAAACCAGGGTCTCTCGGGTCATCCCCCAAGGACTTCCAACCTATTGCCCTTATGAGCTGTTTCTGCAAGCCCTTTGAACGTATGGTTAACGTTCGTTTGATGTGGGTCTTAGAACACTATCGCCACCTCTCTCCTTCTCAATTTGGTTTTCGCAATTGCCGCAGCACAACGGATGTCCTGGTGATCTTGGAGGTCTATATTCGTACTGCTTTTGCTGCGAAGACCTCTGTTGTTGCCGTCCTATTTGACCTTGAAAAGGCTTACGACACTGCCTGGCGGTATCATATTCTGACTCAACTTCATTCTTTTGGCCTTCGTGGGAACCTCCCTTTCTTTCTCCAGAGCTTCCTCTCTCGTCATTCCTTTCGTGTGCGGCTTGGCACTGCTCTCTCTGCCCCTTTTCGGCAGTATGAGGGTGTACTCCAGGGTAGTGTTCTGACACTACTCTTTTTCTAGTTGCCCTCAACGGTCTTCTTTCCTCTCTTCCTTCTGGCGTCTTCTCTGCTCTCTATGTTGATGATCTTACCCTTTGCTGTTGGGGTGATGATTCACCTCTCCTTCAACGGCGGCTTCAACTTGTGATTGATGCCGTGTCATCTTGGGCCACCGATCATGGTTTCAAGTTCTCTGCGTCTAAGATTTGTGCTATGACTTTTACTCGGAAGCATGTCGTTCTTCGTCCCTCTTTGTCACTTTATGGTCATCCCATTGTATACAGGGATTCCGCAAAGCTCTTGGGGTTAGTCTTTGACACTCGTTTGTCTTGGTCAGCCCATATCTCTTACCTCCGAGTTGAATGCTCTAAGGCCCTTAACCTACTTAAGGTTTAGTCCCATACTTCTTGGGGAGCAGATAGGCGCACGCTCCTCTATTTGCACTCCTCTCTTTTCCTGTCTAAACTCGATTATGGCTGCCCTGCTTACTCTTCTGCTTCTTATTCTACTCTTCGCCGTTTTGATGCTTTGCACCATACTGGGTTACATCTCAGCTCTGGTGCCTTTCATTCGACTCCCGCCCTCAGTTTGTATGTTGATACTGGCTTTCTCTCTCTTCAGGACTTCCGTGATAGCTACTGTCTTCACTATCTTGCGCGGTCCTTACAACATCCTTCCTCTCGCCTCTGTCGTGCTTTGACTTTTCCTCCTCCTGTAGCTCCTGTTCTTTTTCATCGTCTCCCACTTTCTGTCCGGTTATCTCGCTTACAGGATTCTCTTTCTGTTCATATTTCTAATGTTTCTCCTCATATTGTTTCTTCCTTGCCTCCGTGGAGAGTCCCCCTTCCCATGTTTTGTACGTCCTTGACTTGTATTACTAAAGCCTTTACCCCTCCTACAATTCTGAAAAGCCTCTTCCTTGAGCACTTTTCTTCGCACTCCCACTTTATTTCCATCTTCACCGATGGGTCTAGGCTACTCTGTTGTTTTTCCTGACCGTACTTATATGTGTCGCCTCCCTTCGGAGGCTAGCGTCTTTACGGCGGAACTTTGTGCTATTCTCTATGCTCTCTGTCTCTTGCTTTCTCATTCTCATTCTTCCTTTGTGGTTGTAGTTGACTCTCGTAGTGTCCTCATGGCTCTAGGGTTCTTTAATCCTGTCCATCCAGTGATCATTGAGATTCAACATTGGCTGTTTCTTATTTCTAGTAAATTTAAATCAGTAGAGTTTTGTTGGGTTCCCAGCCATGTTGGTGTTTCTTTCAATGAGCGTGCGGATGCTGCCGCTAAGGACGCTATCCATTCTTGTCCCGTCTCCCGTAAAGGTATTCCTTATTCCGACTTTTATCCTGTTATTCATTCCTCCATCCTTGCCTGTTGGCAGGGTTGTTGGTCCTCTGTGGTTAGTAACAAGCTGCGTACTCAAACGTAGTATGTCCCCGTGGCCTTCCTCCTACCACCGTAACCAGCGGTGGGAAACTGCTTTGGCACGGCTGCGGGTTGTCCATACTCGCTTAACCCACGGTCACTTAATGGAGCGCCGCCCTGCTCCTTATTGTCCGAGTTGCGTTGTCCCTCTTACAGTTGTGCATATCCTTGTTGAATGTCCTGACTTCCACCACGAGCGTGTGTCTTGCTTTCCGACCATCCCTCGCGGTCACTTGTCCCTTGATAGAATTCTAGGTGAATCGGATACTTTTGATATCGATCGCCTTATGCGGTTTTGTTCTCGTATTGGCATTCTTGGTGATATTTAGCGCCCTCTGATTATTTTGCACTTTGATCGTGCTACATAGCCTTCTCGGTTTGGTGCCGTCTTTTGATAATTACCTTACCTGTCGTAGTTAACGGTCAGTGGGCCGGGTAATTGACGTGTTTCAGGAAGTCAAAGTAATTAACCTCGATCCTTGTTTGGTCGACTCACATGAAGGCTCCATTGTTCCATTAACGTAACGTCGTTATTTATCTGTCCGGAAGTACCGGCACTTGATTGACTCGTGGGAGGAGTAACGTCATTTTAGAATAACGTAAACGTGGTGCTAATTACTGTTATTAGCCACCTGAATTGGTCTGAGTATGGAAGGCTCAGACGGAATTCATACCTTAATGAAAATTGCTGAGCCAGTGTGAAAGGTTGCGTATTTAATTGTTTAATTATTGATCTTGAGGATAGTAATTAATTACTCTAAATGTAATCAAGAGTGATTACCGTTCTCTTAGCACGTTGGACATTGTAAATCAGAGTTTACCATCGCTGAGTGATTAGTAACCGATTAACGTAAATTAACGTAACAGGTAAAGAGATTAATCAGCTGTCTAGTAGTACAGGGATTAATGGGATTTACTCACTGAATGCTCGACGGGTAGCGTGTTGTGTAATTTCTGCGTTACTAGTGACAGTTGTAAGAGTTATTAAATTAACGTAAATGTTATTTTGTTATTAACGTAAATCAAATTGTTATTGATTGTTGATCGTCCGTGGGAAGGAGTGTTAGCGTAAGGATTAATTTGAGGAAGGGTTACTGGAGTTGCAAGTGAACCCATTAGTCATTGATGTCATTGAAAGGCTACTGATTTGATTGCATTGCAGCCGCTATTGCAGGAGCAGACTGCACTGAGGCGTAGAACAATAGGAGGTTACTGGAGACGTGTTTCAGAACCCACTGTGTCATTTGTTGTAATCGTGATTATAGATCTGTTAGTTCTTGTTTCTTGTTGATTCCTCTGTGTTCATAGGAATCAACACGCTTCTGTGTTCACGCTTATGTTCGAGTTAGTTCATTATGCAGTCCGAGGGGCTGGTGTCTACCTGTCATTGATAGTGTCACAGGAAGGATTTCGAGTAACGTCATTGATATTTCTTTTTGTTTTGTTGTAGTAGTTAGTACTTTATTGAATAAACTAAGTTGTTATGTTTAACACTGTCTTTTCGTTACACCCCACACATTATTATTGTTATGCAAGTGTTCTGTCATACTCGACTAATCGAATTAATCGAATTGAGATTGATTCCGAGTTTTGGACCAAATATACGGCACCACACAACAATAAATTATTGTTGTGAGAGCCCAGGACCTACTCGTTATGGCAAAGGTCAGTGACCTAAGAGGGGGGATTTCAATTTTTAATGGGGTCTCGGCGTTTGCTCGCGCCTAGTCAGTAGTTCATATATGGTCCCAAAGTGAGGAATGAGCTGCTTACTACACTGGTGTGTTAGCTAAGGAAGTCCTTCCTCAGGCGACCTAATTGAATATCACGACAGGAATAAAGGTTAAAGAATAAAGAAAATTCTTAGAAATTTTCCGAGCTCAATTCCTTATACCAATTTCATTTATTCCCACTAATCAAGTCACAAACTCTCACAGAAGCCGCACTCCATGTGAGCTCCTGTTAGAGAGGAACCCTAATTTGATATACCTTCAAGAGGAAGGAAGTGTGCAGACGTTTCAGCTGTGGAATCGAACTGGGAATGTGTGGTTTCAAGTCCTGGACGGCAAGGAGAGTTTGTGAATCCGCCCAGAAACATTTTCGGGGGCAGCAGTGTGTGTGCCCTGGTCGGACGTCATCGAGGAGCACCCTGCAGGAGACCTTATTGTGGTAAGCACAATTTTAACCAGTTTACGGTGGTTGCCTATAGTTGATCGTGTGCCCAGCGATCGTAGCAAGTGTCTGTTGACATGTTAGGCATGTTTTAATAAGGCAGAAGGCCAAAATGAGAGAGTAAAGATGGAAATTGAATTGAAATTGAAATTGAAATAAGTTTATTGATGTAAAATACACACAAAGGGATGAGGTAGCTCAAGCTATTCTCACCCCGTTCAGTACATCGTGTTAATACATACATATACACACATCACAAACAATAATCATATTACCAAACATTCTGAGAGATGAACATATACATTTCCTCCTTCACGAGAAGTATGATATCAGACGTACACAAATACTTTTATGACCTAGGTATACTGTATAGACAATTTGCAAGAGACATGCAGATAATTCAACAAAATATTACAGTCTTGGTGCAAAATTCTTATATCTCTCAAGAATTTCATCAACCTTTCCGTTGTGACACATCCAGGCTATTTGTTCAGGAACAGTCCTCATCTCAGTGTTTCTATATACATTAATCAACGGACAATCAAGAACATAATGGGCAAGGGTGTGAGACCTTAACATACCACAGTAAAGATGGAGGAACGTCCTAGAGGGCGGAGCGATGTCCGTCCACTCCTACCTCTGGTGGGCAACTGAGGGCCGGCCGCCAGCTGCCTCGAAGGCTGCCTGGCCAGGCAAGCGCCATTGTTGCTCAAGGAAGACTTCACGGTGTAGCAGCCAGGAGATCTGTGGAGAACCCTGGTAGACGATTATAGGAAAACCTGAAGATGTCAGGGTAGTGAACTTCCAGATGTGGAAAGGAAGCTCTTATTGATCACTTGTTGGGAGTTGGTAGTGTTTGGTCTTCATTAGCGTGCAAGACGCAGTGAAAGGTGGGTGATTGATTACCATTTTGTGCCAAGGCGTACTTATACTGAAGTATAGAGATACAACCGTAGGCTGGATTACGTGCAGAGACATGCATATGTGTTCCAGGACTGATAGGGTGGTTTATTGATCATTGTTGTTAATCAAGGAATATTTATGATGATATTTATGTTATTGCAGTCATAGGCTGGTTTTCCTTGTATGTATATATATATATATATATATATATATATATATATATATATATATATATATATATATATATATATATATATATATATATATATATATATATATATATATATATATATATATATGCAATTGACGATCACAAAACACTGATCATTTTATGCGGAAAATCCACAGAGAAAAATGAAAGGAGGTAACGTTTCGACTCGTTAAAGCCTTTGTCAAACCAGACTGACAAGAGGAGAAGATTGATGAAGATTAAGCCACCCAAAGGTGGCACGGGCATGAATAGCCCGTAAGTGGTGGCCCTTTCGAGCCATTACCAGTATCAATAGCTGATACTGGAGATCTGTGGAGGTGCGACTGCACCCTGCGTGACGGGAGATGTCTCCCCCGTGTAAGAGGAGAAGGGAAGGGGGAGGATATATAGGCCGACACCTGACCAACCCAACCCTAGGGAAAGAATTAACCAGAGACAGGTAAAGCTTAGCTTGGAATGGTCAAAGAGGATTAAGCGGTCAGAGAAAAAGGATGAAAGATTAAAGAAAAGCCTCATGAACATGCAATAAATGAATATATAAATATAAAATTATAATGAGACATTGTAAGCCTCTCTAACAGTTAGAGTTTTTTCTTAAACTGTTGTGCAATATTATAACTTAAAAATGGATCAAGTTTGTACATTCCAGTACTAACATTAAGAAGATTTGGACACTGACTGATTAGAGCAGACTCAATCAAATTCCGTTCCACGAAATCCCCACAATTGGTAATGCTTTTTGCACCATTCCAGTTAATATTGTGATCGCATAAATTCGTATGTAGATACAATGCATTAGACGTTTGGGCAGTTCTAATACTATAAGCATGTTGTGACAACCGCAATTGTAAGGACTTTCCTGTTTGTCCAAGGTACACAGAATCACAATGATTGCAGGGAATTGAATACACGCAACCTGCTGTATCAGGGGAGTTTTTTATTAAATTGGATTTGATCGTACTATTAGTGAACACCAAATTTATATTAAGTTTCTTAAAAATCAAAGACAATTTTTCAAGTCCACTCGCATAAGGTACAACCAATGAGTTAATAATTTCTGGTTTCGCCTTAGGGATGTGAATATAAAACGTACGCTTGGCTTGTTCAAACGAGAAATCCAAAAACCTCTTAGGATATTGTAAACTCTTCCCGATTTCATATATTATTGTATTCGCCAACTTTGCCCCTCCCATCATACAGTTATTCACACCAATGTTTCATGTTCATTTATGTATATTTACAACATATGTACACACTATACACTGTCACACACCATATACATTTACCATCAACACATTCAGAACATCGCGTAGCAGCTGCTTCGCCAATAAGAGCTGCCTCATATGGGCCAATAGCAGCTGCCTCGTATATGCCAATAGCAGCTGCCTCGTATGGGCCAATATGAGCTGCCTCGTATGGGCCAATATGAGCTGCCTCGTATGGGCCAATATGAGCTGCCTCGTATGGGCCAATATGAGCTGCCTCGTATGGGCCAATAGGAGCATTTGGCCATGAACACATTCATAACACCTCGAGTGAGAGCAGCCACACCCAGCCAGTCTTCCTCACTCCAACATCTTACTCGCCAACTTTGCTCCTCCCACCATACTGTTATAGTTCTTATTACACATGTTATATATACCTATCTACATGTTTTATTTACCAGAACTATGCAAGTAAGCCGGTATTGTGTCCAAACAGTACAGTGGCCACCATACACTGCATGAAAAATCACACAGCAGACGACGCTACGCGATTACGTCACATCCCTCACCAAAATAGCTCCTCTCAACATTCTCCTGTTGCTGTTCTTACACTATATACACACTATATATACCCATGTACACATGTTTTGCCCATAGCGAACCACTAAGCTAGTATGGTGAGCAAAACAAGAGTGGCAGCCACACACACACACAATGAGGCTACCTCAATTCTCGCCCTCCCTCCTTCACCAAAATTCCTCCTTCCACAATACTCGCCCCTCGGGGCAAAATTTAAAAAAAAAATTTACTACGCACAACGCTAATTATAACCACAATCCTGGTCACTAATTCCTGTAAATGAATAATTGACCACACGTTTATTTTGAAAAGGAACATAGGAAATCATTTGAAGATTCCTAGATGGACGTAATAATGCTGTGGTGCTGTGGCAAGCGCTGTGAACATCGTGAACAGCATTGAATCACTGATATTTGAACATTGTACCCAGTCATTATCACACTCAGGCTCTCTATAACACTATCATAGCTAAATAATACAA
>WNGS01000780.1:40217-47387 GCA_020271785.1 Procambarus virginalis | reverse complement strand
GACCAATTAGAGCTGCCTCGTATGGGCCAATAGGAGCTGCCTCGTATGGGCCAATAGGAGCTGCCTCGTATGGACCAATAGGAGCTGCCTCGTATGACCAATAGGCCTTCTACAGTTACCCTCATTCTTATCTTCTTATGTTGGTATCACATTCATAAAGAACTCGTTTAAATCATTTATCTTCAGTGTGGTTCAAGGGTCCACTGAAAACGGAATTGTCCTCGGTACTTCACTCATTTCTTTCATGACATTTGTGAAAGTTCCATCACCCTTGTGCAGCGGGACGATGCTGGCTGCAGTGTTTGTTCTAGATTTTGAATAGGAGGAAAAGTATTTGAGATTCCTTTCTATTTCACGGATGCCCTTTTGCTCTCTCTCTCTCTCTCTCCTGTCTCTCTCTCTGTCTGTCTATCTCTCTGTCTCTCTATCTCTGTCTCTCTCTCTTGGGGTTAATGTTTCTTGCAACTTCAGGAATCAAAGCCTTAAAGAGCCGGGGTGAAAGTAGCCTAGACCAGGAACCCCAAGCACTAGAGAGCCAACACTTGTGCAGTGAACGGAGAGATATGAAACAAACCGGAGGGGACAAGACACTTGGTCAGCTCTTCACGGATAATAAGGAACTAACGCCACCACATTACAACCTAAAGAACAGCACAGATCGGTGTCTCACTCAGGCTAAAAACAAACACATACTCCAATAATGGGTATAAAACACCTGCATTTAATATATTCGTCAACACCCGGGACAGTTATTGGGGAGGGGGGTGACACAGACTCCCCCCCAGCCCCAGGGGCCCCCCCAGCCCCAGGGCCCCCCCCCCAGCCCAGCCCCCAGTCCCCCCCACACCCGTCAACACCTCCACAATGCACTAACATTAAATACAAGAGCCGCCACAGACTGTAATGTGACGCGCTGAGATCAACCCGTCCTCTTACTAATTATGGCGCTTTGTAAGACGGTGGGTGGCTGAGACAGGTGTTGCTGAGACAGGTGTTGCTGAGACGGGCGGGTTGCTGGTCTCCGTCTAGCAACAGGAGACCTCAGGGGACCCCCCACACCCAAGAGTTCAAAAGCTACAGAAACACACACACACACACACACACCAGCACAGCTCTCGACGAGGACCAAATGCAGGCGATGAGTCACAATACGTGGCTAAAGTATGTTGACCAGACCACACACTAGAAAGTGAAGGGACGACCACGACGTTTCGGTCCGTCCTGGACCATTCTCACAATCGACTTGAGAATGGTCCAGGACGGACCGAAACGTCGTCGTCCCTTCACCTTCTAGTGTGTGATCTGGTCTACGTGTATAGACCTCGTATTTCCAAGCAGAGGCGTTCACATTGACCATAATCAAGAAATGAATCTTGCAAGAACAATATGAATCTTTGTTTAGCGAAGCAATGCATACGAGGCAGCTGCTATTGGTCCATACGAGGCAGCTGCTATTGGTCCATACGAGGCAGCTGCTATTGGCCCATACGAGGCAGCTGCTATGGCCCATACGAGGCAGCTGCTATTGGTCCATACGAGGCAGTGCTATTGGTCCATACGAGGCAGCTGCTATTGGTCCATCGAGGCAGCTCTATTGGTCCATACGAGGCAGCTGCTATTGCCCATACGAGGCAGCTGCTATTGTCCATACGAGGCAGCTGCTATGGGCCCATACGAGGCAGCTGCTATTGGCCCATACGAGGCAGCTGCTATGGGCCATACGAGGCAGTGCTATTGGCCATACGAGGCAGCTGCTATTGGCCCATACGAGGCAGCTCCTATTGGCCATACGAGGCAGCTCCTATTGGCCCATACGAGTCAGCTGCATTGGCCATACGAGGCAGCTGATATTGCCCATACGAGGCAGCTCCTATTGGCCCATACGAGGCAGCTCCTATTGGCCCATACGAGGCAGCTCCTATTGGCCATACGAGGCAGCTGCTATTGGCCATACGAGGCAGCTGCTATTGGTCCATACGAGGCAGCTGCTATTGGTCCATTCGAGGCAGCTGCTATTGGCCCATACGAGGCAGCTCCTATTAAACCACCCAATCCGGCGACCTCCAGCGACTATAAGAAATATTGACGGAACAACCGTGGACATCTTGAAGAGGAAACTGGCTTTTTCTAAGACAAGTTCCGGACCAACCGGGCTGTGGTGGGTATGTGGGCCTGCAGGCCGCTCCAAGCAACAGCCTGGTGGACCAACCGGGCTGTGGTGGGTATGTGGGCCTGTGGGCCGCTCCAAGCAACAGCCTGGTAGACCAAACTGTCACAAGTCAAGCCTGGCCTCGGGCCGGGCATGGGGAGTAGAAGATCTCCCAGAACCCCATCAACCAGGTATCCCACTCATACACATGTCCAACCCACGCTTGAAACAATCACCTCCACCACGTTTCGCGGTAATTGGCTCCCACAAATCAATAAACCTGTTACCGAACCAGTATTTATCCAGGTCTTTCATGGAACCATGTATCAGCTGTCACCCCACTGGACTGTGAGGCAGCCAGAGACAGCATGGTCACCACACCCCCACTACTGCAATTCTATCTTTATCAGTAATGGAAAAAGCTAGTTAAATCAGGGTCATCCACTGTGAAAAGCACAGTCCTCACGAGTACTGTGCATTCTCTGGTACACCCCCCCCCCAGGGTACTGTGCTTTCTACGGTACTTTTTTCCATTCTCATATCGGGTTTGAGACAAGGTTACAAACTACAGCACTGTATCATTGAATAGCAGAGCATAGTACTCGTTGAAAAGCAGAGGTGCAACAGGTACTCTGAGAGAGAACTCTATCAACATCAGAGGCCCGAGACTGTTCAACACGCTTCCACTACACATAAGGGACATAACTGGCTGACCCCTCACAGTGTTCAAGAGAGAACTATCAACATCAGAGGCCCGAGACTGTTCAACACGCTTCCACTACACATAAGGGACATAACTGGCCGACCCCTCACAGTGTTCAAGAGAGAACTATCAACATCAGAGGCCCGAGACTGTTCAACACGCTTCCACTACACATAAGGGACATAACTGGCCGACCCCTCACAGTGTTCAAGAGGATACCTGATCAACCAGGCTGTGACTCGTACGTCAGGCTGCGAGCAGCCGCGTCCAACAGCCTGGTTGACCAGTCCAGCAACCTGGAGGCCTGGTTAGAGAGCGGGCCGCGTGGACATTGATCCCCGGAACCAAGAACAGGTAGACAAGCGACAAGTAGGTGGTGGTGGTTCTGCTGCTGATGATTCACTTCAAATTATATTTAACTGTGGATTATGTTGATATTTGGTGGGAATTATAGAGCAGGTGAGGCGAGTTGGTGGGACTGGATTGGAGGCCAAGAGCTAGAGCAACACACAACATCCTAGCAGGCTCCTATGACAAAAGTAAACATTATCCTACATTGCCAGCCGTGTGTGTGTGGCCAGCAAGGCCTGTCCTCTAGTGCCTGTGTGCTTGCTGGCCTCTAACCTTGCCCCCTCCTGTGTTTGGCTTCCCTCCCTCTCTCTCTCTCTCCATCCTGCCTCCCTCCCTCCTGCCTCCCTCCCTCTCTCCCTCATGCCTCCCTCCCTCTCTCCCTCATGCCTCCCTCCCTCTCTCCCTCATGGCCTTTGTCTGGGGCCCGTCTTCCCTTGACTGGCTTCTAGAGGCTGCTGGATTCACAGGTCTCCTTCGCCCTCACCTGGTGTGTTTCACCAGGCTGTTGTACTGCCCGTCTTCCTTACTGCCTCCTTCACCTCCTCCGTGGCCTACCCTCCTCCTCTCTTCCGTGTCCTACCTACCCTCCTTCTCTTCTGTAACGAATCGTAATTAGTGTTGAATGCGATTGTTTCCCTGCCATGTTGCACTATTAATGTGGAGCGTGAAGGCCGCGCCTGCACACAAGAGGAGAGACTTGCAACAGTAGCGAGGCTGGTGAGGGGTGGCGCCTCCCACCACGAATGCACATGTGACCTTATCCCAATTATTGGATCAACAGATTAGCATGCCGTTAGTGATCTCGGCCAGAGTCGTTGTGTAGTGTCCACAAACTTGTCACTGGCCAGAGTGTGACTGTACCACTCTGTGTAGACGGCCCCATGTTGTAGTGGCCTAGTTGTGCTGGCGGGGGTTGAGCTCTGGCTCTTTGGTCTCGCCTCAACTGCCAATCAACTGGTGTACAGGTTCCTGGGCCTACTGGGCTCTATCATATCTACATTTGAAGGTATGTATGGAGTCTGCCTCCACCACATCACTGCCTAATCTTGTTACATTTCTTAACTACTCAGACACTGAAACAATTCTTTGCGGTGTGTTGCTGACTTCAGCTCTCTAAGATGTCTGTAATATCTGCAGCTTCCTTCTGGTGTTGTGACTGCTGATCTTGAGACGTGTATCCTTAATAGATCTGATGCTTGTTGCAGCTGTGGGAAATGCACAACAATGCAACGCAGCTACAGCAGATAGTTCTTGTGTACTGTGCATGCAACTGGCGGCTCAGTAGGGCTGGCTGAGCCCAATTGGCCCTACGGAACGCCTGGGTTCCGGGCGTTCTTCTACTCCCCAAGCCCGGTCAGGAGTCCTGGGACCAGATTCACGAAAGCCAAACTTAAACACTTACGAACCTGTACAGCTTTGCTCAATCTTTGCGGCTTTGTTTCCAATTACTAAACAGTTAATGAGCCCCGAAGCACCAGGAGGCTGTTTATAACAGTAACAGCAGTTGAATGGGAAGTTTTCATGCTTGTAAACTGTTAATAAATGAAAACAAAGCCGTCAAAGATTGCGGAAAGATGTACACGTTCGTAAGTGCTTGCGTAATTGCTTTCGTGAATCTGGCCCCAGGCTTGTGGCACCATAGACCGCATCCAATCTTTTCCCTCTTTAGTTGCTTTCAGCTCACCATTTCCAGCCGCTCATCAACTCTGCACTGCTCCCGAGGAGTTACTGAACACACAAGCAAGACTTGTTGCATATTTTTGAAGTCGCGACTAGCATCACGGCCCAAACACTTCCGCTCTCAGCAGGTAGGACACCAGTGCCTGCTGTGGGTAGTTTGCCATCCGTTTGCCATCCCCTGCTTGTCCTCAGTAGGAGGTTCAAGTTCTTCTGGTAGCAACTTCATTCTTCTGCCCAATGGTGTCGCATGAGGTTGTCCTTAAACGCCCTGGGGTCTGTCCTGGGGTCTGTCCTGGGGTCTGTCCTGGGGTCCACTGGGGTCTGTCCTGGTCTGTCCTGGGGGTCCACTGGGTCTGTCCTGGGGTCTGTCCTGGGGGTCCACTGTGGTCTGTCCTGGGGTCTGTCCTGGGGGTCCACTGGGGTCTGTCCTGGGGGTCCACTGGGTCTGTCCTGGGGTCTGTCCTGGGGGTCCACTGGGGTCTGTCCTTAAACGCCCTGGGGTCTGTCCTGGGGTCCACTGGGGTCTGTCCTGGGGGTCCACTGGGGTCTGTCCTGGGGTCCACTGGGGTCTGTCCTGGGGTCCACTGGGGTCTGTCCTGGGGGTCCACTGGGGTCTGTCCTGGGGGTCCACTGGGGTCTGTCCTGGGGGTCCACTGGGGTCTGTCCTGGGGGTCCACTGGGGTCTGTCCTTAAACGCCCTGGGGTCTGTCCTGGGGGTCCACTGGGGTCTGTCCTGGGGGTCCACTGGGGTCTGTCCTGGGGTCCACTGGGGTCTGTCCTGGGGGTCCACTGGGGTCTGTCCTGGGGGTCCACTGGGGTCTGTCCTGGGGGTCTACTGGGGTCTGTCCTTAAACGCCCTGGGTCTGTCCTGGGGGCCCACTGGGGTCTGTCCTGGGGGTCCACTGGGGTCTGTCCTGGGGGTCCACTGGGGTCTGTCCTGGGGTCCACTGGGTCTGTCCTGGGGGTCCACTGGGGTCTGTCCTTAAACGCCCTGGGGTCTGTCCTGGGGTCCACTGGGTCTGTCCTGGGGTCCACTGGGGTCTGTCCTGGGGTCCACTGGGTCTGTCCTGGGGGTCCACTGGGGTCTGTCCTGGGGTCCACTGGGGTCTGTCCTGGGGGTCCACTGGGGTCTGTCCTAAACGCCCTGGGGTCTGTCCTGGGGTCCACTGGGCTGTCCTGGGGGTCCACTGGGGTCTGTCCTGGGGGTCCACTGGGGTCTGTCCTGGGGGTCCATTGGGGTCTGTCCTGGGGGTCCACTGGGGTCTGTCCTGGGGGTCCACTGGGGTCTGTCCTGGGGGTCCACTGGGGTCTGTCCTGGGGGTCCACTGGGGTCTGTCCTGGGGGTCCACTGGGGTCTGTCCTGGGGTCCACTGGGGTCTGTCTTGGGGTCGTCATACTGAACGACCACATAGGTCGTTCCAGGGCAACACCCTGGAATGTAAGGGGTGGTCGGCGCACGGAGTGTGTTCTGAGAACCTGGACTCTGTTGGGGACCTCGGGATGAGTGCAAGGTAGGTGTGTGTGTGTGTGTGTGTGTGTGTGTGTGTGTGTGTGTGTGTGTGTGGTGTGTGTGTGTGTGTGTGTGTGTATGAAGTCTGGGCATGGCAGTCTTGCACCGAATACACACGTGCACAGTACACACACATGCACGGCACACACATGCACGGTACACACACCTCCACAGTACACACATGCACAGTACACACATGCACAGTACACACACATGCACAGTACACACACATGCACAGTACACACACATGCACAGTACACACACATGCACAGTACACACACATGCACAGTACACACATGCACGGTACACACACATGCACAATACACACACATGCACAGTACACACACATGCACGGTACACACACATCCACAGTACACACATGCACGGTACACACACATGCACGGTACACACACATGCACTGTACACACATGCACGGTACACACACACATGCACAGTACACACACACATGCACGGTACACACACACATGCACAGTACACACACACATGCACAGTACACACACACATGCACAGTACACACACACATGCACAGCTCCTGCCCGCCGGCTGAAAGAGGGGCAAGGTTACTATTGCCAGAAATGCTGTAGCAATAACTGAAGTTTTGATTCCAATTACACCAGAGTTGATCAACAAGAATTAATTACTGAAAAGAAGAGAAATATTCTCTACATCTATTTTTGTCAAGGAACAATGTTGGAAAACCTACAAAAAATAACGGATTGAACTTTTGTTAACTGTTTCCAAGTGGTGTGTGTGTGT
>WNGS01000780.1:32717-37717 GCA_020271785.1 Procambarus virginalis | reverse complement strand
ATCCTCTCCTTATCTTCTTCCCCACCGCCTTTATCCTCCCCTACCCGTCTGTTTACCTTTATCAACATTGCTGCCTCCGTGGTTCAAGAGTCTGATCCTTTCTGTGGAGCGTTCCCAGGGAGAGTACTGCTGGATTACGGTGTGTGAGTGTGTTTTCCTGCTTCCTGACCTGCTGGCACTCGTGCTAATTGCCAGCCTTCTCGTACCCTGCTCACGCCCGTGCCTGGTACGTGCCCGTGTCCAGGCTCCTTCCGTGTCACACGTTGCCTGCTTGGCAATAGTTTCCTGCTGTTCCTGCTGCCCACTTCTGCTGTTCCTGCTGCCCACTTCTTCTGCTGTTCCTGCTGCCCCTTCTGCTGTTTCTGCTGCCCCTTCTGCTGTTCCTGCTGCCCCTTCTGCTGTTCCTGCTGCCCCTTCTGCTGTTCCTGCTGCCCCTTCTGCTGTTTCTGCTGCCCCTTCTGCTGTTTCTGCTGCCCCTTCTGCTGTTCCTGCTGCCCCCTGCTGCAGAGGAAGACGAGTTAGAGAACACACTGTGTGGACGTTAGAGAACAATGTGTGAACATTAGAGAACACGAATATAAATATTAGAGACCCCACAGTTCTTCACTCTCCAACCAACCTGTATGAGACATGTCACTGGAACAACGTTAGAAGTTTTCTGCTAGAGTTAGAGGATCA
The DNA here is from genome assembly GCA_020271785.1 of Procambarus virginalis. Classification (NCBI taxonomy): domain Eukaryota; kingdom Metazoa; phylum Arthropoda; class Malacostraca; order Decapoda; family Cambaridae; genus Procambarus; species Procambarus virginalis. Next base: position 37,039 of record WNGS01000780.1, on the reverse strand, counting down.
CTCAGGCTGTGATGGCTTTTGTGGCCATGAGGACTACGAGGACAGTCTCACAGGCCAGGCTGCCCGAGTAGAACTCTGGAAACTTATAACAGGTAATCACCAGTCAAAACAAAAGAAAACAATTACTTAACTGCTTTCTTTGAGAAGTCTTATATATATATATATATATATATATATATATATATATATATATATATATATATATATATATATATATATATATATATATATATATGTGTGTGTGTTACACTATGTCTCTGCCGCCTCTCTGAGACACGTCAGTGTATATATGTAGTTACGTTCATATGTGATTATTTACATATATTTTCTTTTCTCCCCAGGTAAATGTCATGTGATGAGATGTCCAGAGTTTGAGGATGAAACTGCTGGCAGTAATGTGAGTCCCTCTTGTGTGAGTCCCTCTTGTGTGAGTCCCCTCTTGTGTGAGTCCCTCTTGTGTGAGTCCCTCTTGTGTGAGTCCCTCTTGTGTGAGTCCCCTCTTGTGTGAGTCCCTCTTGTGTGAGTCCCCTCTTGTGTGAGTCCCTCTTGTGAGAGTCCCTCTTGTGTGAGTCCCCTCTTGTGTGAGTCCCTCTTGTGTGAGTCCCTCTTGTGAGAGTCCCTCTTGTGAGAGTCCCTCTTGTGAGAGTCCCTCTTGTGAGAGTCCCTCTTGTGAGAGTCCCTCTTGTGTGAGTCCCTCTTGTGTGAGTCCCTCTTGTGTGAGTCCCTCTTGTGTGAGTCCCTCTTGTGTGAGTCCCTCTTGTGTGAGTCCCTCTTGTGTGAGTCCCTCTTGTGTGAGTCCCTCTTGTGTGAGTCCCTCTTGTGTGAGTCCCTCTTGTGTGAGTCCCTCTTGTGTGAGTCCCTCTTGTGTGAGTCCCTCTTGTGTGAGTCCCTCTTGTGTGAGTCCCTCTTGTGTGAGTCCCTCTTGTGTGAGTCCCTCTTGTGTGAGTCCCTCTTGTGTGAGTCCCTCTTGTGTGAGTCCCTCTTGTGTGAGTCCCTCTTGTGTGAGTCCCTCTTGTGTGAGTCCCTCTTGTGTGAGTCCCTCTTGTGTGAGTCCCTCTTGTGTGAGTCCCTCTTGTGTGAGTCCCTCTTGTGTGAGTCCCTCTTGTGTGAGTCCCTCTTGTGTGAGTCCCTCTTGTGTGAGTCCCTCTTGTGTGAGTCCCTCTTGTGTGAGTCCCTCTTGTGTGAGTCCCTCTTGTGTGAGTCCCTCTTGTGTGAGTCCCTCTTGTGTGAGTCCCTCTTGTGTGAGTCCCTCTTGTGTGAGTCCCTCTTGTGTGAGTCCCTCTTGTGTGAGTCCCTCTTGTGTGAGTCCCTCTTGTGTGAGTCCCTCTTGTGTGAGTCCCTCTTGTGTGAGTCCCTCTTGTGTGAGTCCCTCTTGTGTGAGTCCCTCTTGTGTGAGTCCCTCTTGTGTGAGTCCCTCTTGTGTGAGTCCCTCTTGTGTGAGTCCCTCTTGTGTGAGTCCCTCTTGTGTGAGTCCCTCTTGTGTGAGTCCCTCTTGTGTGAGTCCCTCTTGTGTGAGTCCCTCTTGTGAGAGTCCCTCTTGTGAGAGTCCCTCTTGTGAGAGTCCCTCTTGTGAGAGTCCCTCTTGTGAGAGTCCCTCTTGTGAGAGTCCCTCTTGTGAGAGTCCCTCTTGTGAGAGTCCCTCTTGTGAGAGTCCCTCTTGTGAGAGTCCCTCTTGTGAGAGTCCCTCTTGTGAGAGTCCCTCTTGTGAGAGTCCCTCTTGTGAGAGTCCCTCTTGTGAGAGTCCCTCTTGTGAGAGTCCCTCTTGTGAGAGTCCCTCTTGTGAGAGTCCCTCTTGTGAGAGTCCCTCTTGTGAGAGTCCCTCTTGTGAGAGTCCCTCTTGTGAGAGTCCCTCTTGTGAGAGTCCCTCTTGTGAGAGTCCCTCTTGTGTGAGTCCCTCTTGTGTGAGTCCCTCTTGTGTGAGTCCCTCTTGTGTGAGTCCCTCTTGTGTGAGTCCCTCTTGTGTGAGTCCCTCTTGTGTGAGTCCCTCTTGTGTGAGTCCCTCTTGTGTGAGTCCCTCTTGTGTGAGTCCCTCTTGTGTGAGTCCCCTCTTGTGTGAGTCCCCTCTTGTGTGAGTCCCCTTGTGAGAGTCCCTCTTGTGTGAGTCCGCTCTTGCGTGAGTCCGCTCTTGCGTGAGTCCCTCTTGCGTGAGTCCCTCTTGCGTGAGTCCCTCTTGCGTGAGTCCCTCTTGCGTGAGTCCCTCTTGCGTGAGTCCCTCTTGTGTGAGTCCCTCTTGTGTGAGTCCCTCTTGTGTGAGTCCCTCTTGCGTGAGTCCCTCTTGCGAGAGTCCCTCTTGCGAGAGTCCCTCTTGTGAGAGTCCCTCTTGTGAGAGTCCCTCTTGTGAGAGTCCCTCTTGTGAGAGTCCCTCTTGTGAGAGGACCTCTTGTGAGAGGACCTCTTGTGAGAGGACCTCTTGTGTGAGGACCTCTTGTGTGAGGACCTCTTGTGTGAGTCCCTCTTGTGTGAGTCCCTCTTGGTGAGTCCCTCTTGCGAGAGTCCCTCTTGTGAGAGTCCCTCTTGTGCGAGGACCTCTTGTGCGAGGACCTCTTGTGTTGACTGTATCCCGTGTCGTGTGGGTTGGGGGGGGGCGTGTTGTATTAGTCCTGGTTGTATAGATATAGTTAGTGTATTCTGATAGTTACCTTGTGGTTACCTTGCGATGATTTCAGGGTTCAACGTCCCCCGCGGCCCGGTCCTCGACCAGGCTCCTCCTGGTTGCTGGACTGGTCAACCAGGCTGTTGGACGCTCCCGCTCGCATTCTGACGTTATGAAACACAGCCTCGTTGGTCAGGGTGGGGGTGTACCCCCCCCCGTTAGTAACAGGATCACTAACGAGGCTTCAGAGAGGTCGTTGTTAGTAACGTTTAGCAGACCTTCAGTGACGATGTTAGTGGTAGTCCACCATGCCAGTGGTTGGAGTTGATACCTGGTTGATGGGGTTCCGGGAGTTCTTCTACTCCCCAAGCCCGGCCCGAGGCCAGGCGCGACTTGTGAGAGTTTGGTCCACCAGGCTGTTGCTTGGAGCGGCCCGCAGGCCTGTAACGGGGGAGGGGGGATTAAAAATTGGAGTGAGTAGGAGAAGTAGAAGAGGTAGAAGGGTAGATAGGTAGAAGTAGGAAAGTAGATAGTAGAAGTAGAAAATAGAAGATAGAAAATAGAAAATAGTAAATGCTGCCACCATCCATTCTAGATCATCTACATACAAGACAAGGAATGGAACTTGTCTGTATCACATAAACCCTCAAAGATGTTTCAAGAGGTGCTCCCTCTGTATCATGTACTCATTCAAAATTCTAGGGAACAAGTTAAAGACCAGTTAAATGTATAAATTCACTTATATTTCATATGGTAAGTATCAATAATTTAAGCAAGTATAAATGTTCAAGCTTAATATTTCAAAGTGAGTCATCATCCAAGAATTCGAGAACCCTACAAACTCGACTGCCCCTGATCATCACACAACACCTGTTTAGTGAACACGACAAAGTCCCTCAATGTTCAACTCACCAAGTGTCTCCGAGTCTTAAGAGTCTCCGTGGAATAGAGAAAGGGGGGGAGGGTCTGTAGTTGACAGAGACTGTCCCGCCCCCGCCGGCAACCGCCTGTCTGGACGGCTGGCCGCTGCTGTCTGTTCTTCTGTCTATGGCTCTGCTTCTGCTGTCCTTCTCCTCTGCTGAATCGATAGCTCCCCGAGTATATATGGGAAACCTGGTAGCTAACTCCGCCCACAAGTTAGATAGCCTGGGGCACTCTACCAAGCCACTCCTTAAACGTCGGCATGTTTGAAGGCTACCCGGCTCAATTATAAGATTAGCGAGAGCCAGGTGAGATTCGCATGACCTGACCTCAGGTCAACTCGGTGTCATTAAAACTAAAGGTGTGAGATCCAGGCCAGACAAGCTGGCGTCTGTCAAAATCCTGTCTGTGACTCATATATCTCCATGTATGTATTAAATAAAAAAAAAAAACACCTTTACAGTGTTACAGGCCCACATACCCACCACAGCCCGGTTGGTCCACCAGGCTGTTGCTTGGAGCGGCCCGCAGGCCCACATACCCACCACAGCCCGGTTGGGCCACCAGGCTGTTGCTTGGAGCGGCCCGCAGGCCCCCACATACCCACCACAGCCCGGTTGGTCCACCAGGCTGTTGCTTGGAGCGGCCCGCAGGCCCACATACCCACCACCAGCCTGGCGGTAGAGTAAGGACACCCTAGACCATCATTACCATCAGTTCTGTCAACCACACTACACAACCAAACACAAGCGCGGCAACCATTCGAACTTGACTCATATTGGTGTGTGGCGTGCAAGATGCAAAGCCA
>WNGS01000780.1:7348-18095 GCA_020271785.1 Procambarus virginalis | reverse complement strand
GAACACAGATTGAAAAATGTTAAGCATTCCGAATAATTTGGTGTAGTGAGTGGATTGTGAGAGGAAGAGTGGTTGTCTGGTCCGTGTGGTGGACACAAGTGGTAGTGTCTGGTTGACTGTGGTTCTTTAACCTGAGACGGAGGGTAATATAAGGCGGTCCTTAATGATATCTGTTACACTGGCGAGCCTTGAGATGGCGCGGAGCAGCACTGTGGTAGTGGTGGAGCAGCACTGTGGTAGTGGTGGAGCAGCCCTGTGGTAGTGGTGGAGCAGCACTGTGGTAGTGGTGGAGCAGCACTGTGGTAGTGGTGGAGCAGCACTGTGGTAGTGGTGGAGCAGCACTGTGGTAGTGGTGGAGCAGCACTGTGGTAGTGGTGGAGCAGCACTGTGGTAGTGGTGGAGCAGCCATGTGGTAGTGGTGGAGCAGCCCTGTGGTAGTGGTGGAGCAGCACTGTGGTAGTGGTGGAGCAGCACTGTGGTAGTGGTGGAGCAGCCCTGTGGTAGTGGTGGAGCAGCACTGTGGTAGTGGTGGAGCAGCACTGTGGTAGTGGTGGAGCAGCACTGTGGTAGTGGTGGAGCAGCACTGTGGTAGTGGTGGAGCAGCACTGTGGTAGTGGTGGAGCAGCACTGTGGTAGTGGTGGAGCAGCACTGTGGTAGTGGTGGAGCAGCACTGTGGTAGTGGTGGAGCAGCACTGTGGTAGTGGTGGAGCAGCACTGTGGTAGTGGTGGAGCAGCACTGTGGTAGTGGTGGAGCAGCACTGTGGTAGTGGTGGAGCAGCACTGTGGTAGTGGTGGAGCAGAACTGTGGTAGTGGTGGAGCAGCACTGTGGTAGTGGTGGAGCAGCACTGTGGTAGTGGTGGAGCAGCACTGTGGTAGTGGTGGAGCAGCACTGTGGTAGTGGTGGAGCAGCACTGTGGTAGTGGTGGAGCAGCACTGTGGTAGTGGTGGGGGGACAATTACCAGCTCTAGTAACATAACCACTATTTCCAATACGACCACATCCCAGTATGGCACAGATCTACTCATAGAAGGAAAGCAACAGGCAAAAGATCAGGGAGTAATGATGTCTGACCACCTGACATTTAGTAAACATTACCGAGCAAATATATGTAATAATATATTCTAAATATATATTCTAAAAAAAGTGCCGGACCAACCGGGCTGTGGTGGGTATGTGGGCCTGCGGGCCGCTCCAAGCAACAGTCTGTTGGACCAAACTCTCACAAATCAGGCCGGGCTTGGGTAGCAGAACTACTCCCAGAACCCCGTCAAGCAGGTTAAATATAGCGGCGGCGGCGGCCAGGACAATGATAGGATGGATTATGACAACGTTCACATCCAGAGATCCCACAGCAATGTTAATACTATTTAAATCACTGGTGTTGTCCCGTCTTGAGTACTGCTCGGTACTCACTTCCCCCTTCAGAGCGAGAGAGATCTCTGAATTAGAGGGAATACAGAGAACATATACGGCACGCATAGACACGATAAAACATCTAAACTATTGGGACCGTCTCAAAGCTCTCAAAATGTTCTCTCTGGAAAGGAGACGAGAAAGGTATCAAATAATATATACATGAAAGATACTGGAGGACCAGGTCCCAAATTTGCACAGTAGAATAACAACATACTGGAGCGAAAGATACGGAAGGAAATGCAGAATAGAACCAGTGAGGAGTAGAGGTGCCATAGGCACAATCAGAGAACACTGTCTGAACATCAGAGGTCCAGTGAGGAGTAGAGGTGCCATAGGTACAATCAGAGAACACTGTCTGAACACCAGAGGTCCAGTGAGGAGTAGAGGTGCCATAGGCACAATCAGAGAACACTGTCTGAACATCAGAGGTCCAGTGAGGAGTAGAGGTGCCATAGGCACAATCAGGGAACACTGTCTGAACACCAGAGGTCCAGTGAGGAGTAGAGGTGCCATAGGCACAATCAGGGAACACTGTCTGAACACCAGAGGTCCAGTGAGGAGTAGAGGTGCCATAGGCACAATCAGAGAACACTGTCTGAACATCAGAGGTCCACAGCTGTTCAACACCCTCCCAGCAAGCATTAGAAATATTGCAGGAACAAAGGNGTGAGAGTCAGTAATGTTCACTTCTGGAGAGTTTACACTTGTGTTGGAGTGTGTGGCTGAAGCTGCTGGTTGTCATGGTGACCCGTGTATATGGTGTCCTGTCGACCACACTGGTCGACCACACTGCCTCTACCACAGCTGTCGACCACACTGGTCGACGCACACTGCCTCTACCACAGCTGTCGACCACACTGGACGACCACACTGCCTCTACCACAACTGTCGACCACACTGGACGACACACACTGCCTCTACCACAACTGTCGACCACACTGGACGACGCACACTGCCTCTACCACAACGTCGACCACACTGGACGACGCACACTGCCTCTACCACAGCTGTCGACCACACTGGACGACACACCACTGCCTCTACCACCTGTCGACCACACTGGTCGACACACACTGCCTCTACCACAGCTGTCGACCACACTGGTCGACACACACTGCCTCTACCACAGCTGTCGACCACACTGGACGACACACACTGCCTCTACCACAGCTGTCGACCACACTGGACGACACACACTGCCTCTACCACAGCTGTCGACCACACTGGACGACACACACTGCCTCTACCACAGCTGTCGACCACACTGGTCGACACACACTTCCATACACATGTGTATGTTTCTCTCGAGAACCGTCACATGCTCCTTTATACACCCCCCTCCCCCCCTACCCCTACCCCCCTACCCCTCCCCCCAGCAATTAGTACCCACTTCCAAGGATACCTTTTTAGTCTTTGGAGGGAGGGGGGGGGAGAGGGGTTTGGTGTGTGTGTGTAGTTTAATGATTATGGTGTGTGTACTTACCTGGTGTGCTTGCGGGGGTTGATCTCTGGCTCTTTGGTCCCGCCTCTCAACTGTCAATCAACAGGTATACAGATTCCTGAGCCTACTGGGCTCTATCATATCTACATTTGAAACTGTGTATGGAGTCAGCCTCCACCACATCACTTCCTAATGCATTCCACCTGTTAACTACTCTGACACTGAAAAACGTTCTTTCTAAGACTGTCTCTCTCCCCCTCTCTTTCTGTCTCGCTATGTCTCCCTCTCTCTGTCTCTCCCTCTCTACCCCTCCCCCCTCCTCCCCCCCCCCTCCCTGGCAGCAAGTTTGAAATAGAAAATGTTATCGTGCATGGAAATTTAAGCTGGTATCCCGTGGATAAACAGGATTATCCACCAGCCAGGAGATGGAAGGCAAACACGAGGTTACCGTACTGGCGCAGGAAGCTGTTGTGGTAAGCTTAGCCCCGGCCTAACCCCCCCCCCACCCTGGAGAGTGGGGAGTTGGACTAAATATTATGATTTAAATACCCTATCCTGACTGACCTATCCTGATCCAGTGTGAGAAATCCTAGTCCAAACGCCTGCAATCTTGTGCCTGACTATCTGGAGGTTATCCTGAGATGATTTTGGGGCTTTAGTGTCCCCGCGGCCCGGTCCTTGACCAGGCCTCCCCCCCAGGAAGCAGCCCGTGACAGCTGACTACACCCAGGTACCTATTTTACTGCTAGGTAACAGGGGCATAGGGTGAAAGAACTTTGCCCATTGTTTCTCGCCGGCGTCCGGGATCAAACCCGGGACCACAGGATCACAAGTCCAGCGTGCTGTCCGCTCGGCCGACCGGCTCCATCTATAGTATATATGTGTACTGTATAGGAGCAAGGAAGAGGTAGTTTTGTTTGTTGCTTTGTTTCACTGTCCTTCCCATTTTGTATGCATACTGAACAGTCGGTTTATGCTTGGAGTGTGTCTGGAGTGTGTCTGGAGTGTGTCTGGAGTGTGTCTGGAGTGTGTCTGGAGTGTGCCTGGAGTGTGCCTGGAGTGTGCCTGGAGTGTGCTGGAGTGTGCCTGGAGTGTGCCTGGAGTGTGCCTGGAGTGTGCCTGGAGTGTGCCTGGAGTGTGCCTGGAGTGTGTCTGGAGTGTGTGTGGAGGGACTTCTGGGAGTTGTTCTACTCCCCAAGCCCTGCTTGTCTGGTGATAACTTGGTCTAACAGACTGTTGCTTGGAGCACCTGCCAGACCCTCGCACATCCCCCAACAACCTGGTTGCTCCGTCAATTCCTGTAGGAAACTGTCTAATTTCCTCTTGATAAAGTTCACTTTTGTTCTGGTAATGGGTGTACTATTTTGAAAGATCAGTTTCAACGTAGATTTTACACCAAAATCATCATGCAGAAAATGCTGTACAAATATTGTAAATGCCTTGAAATGTTTCATCTTTGTGGTGTTTACGAAAATACATTTGAGAATTTTTTTTTCATAATAGTCTCGTAGTGATACCTGTGTCATTTACAAAATTCCTTGTAAAGGCTGTAATACATTCTGTATCTAGATCCAACATATAAAAGACTTGAAATTTGGAAATTCGCAATATAAATATTATGTCAGAAGTAGTTAACGTGTAGCGCATTGTGTGTTTTTTGTCAGAACATTGTCAGTGTTCGTTAAGAACAAATTGTAAAAGAGGTTTCAGTAGATAACATAACGCCATGTTCCACAGGCTAAAGAACTTTCTTTTCCCTTGACAGGTGAGTTCGTCTGTGATGTTCGCCGGTGTGGCTGGTGTGAAGGTAGGTTGTGGGGAGGGGGGGGGGACACGGATGAAAAAACCGATATCATAAACGATATCCAAATTCCAACCAATATAACTGATATCAATACCAACACACAACACATAGAAATAAAACTGACAACATGCCCATGCACTCAGCCCCAGGTCCTGACTCCTGGGATATAATATTTATACAGAAAAGCAGAGTACCAGTAGCACGAGTCGTTCAGTGTAATATAGAAGAAAAAGCTTCGATACAATGGAGACTCCAGCAGATACCTCCACTGCACAAGGGAGGTAGTAAAGCTTTGGCACAAAAAAAAACCATTGACTAGTAGCACTTAACATCTCACACAATGAAGGTTTTATAATTGTGGTTAGGGATTAAATATCTAATTTCATGGAGAACAGTGACCTTCAAACCCCTGATCAACCTACATTTAGAGCAGGAAGATGATGCATTAAAGATTTACTCAACCTCTTTGGCAAAATGTATTAGAAGAAAAGCAAAATTCAGATGTTGTATACACAGATTTTGCAAAGGAATTCGACAAATGTGATCATGGGGAGATAGCACATAACATGAGATTAATAGGAATGACGGGTAAAGTGGGGTGTTGGATTTTCAACATTATTTCAGAATGCAAAGAGTAACAGTATATCAAATCAGATAAAGCAAAATGCAGTGAAAGGCTCTGTACCCCAGGGCACAGTCCTTGCACCGCTGCTCTGTACCCCAGGGCACAGTCCTTGCACCGCTGCTCTGTACCCCAGGGCACAGTCCTTGCACCGCTGCTCTGTACCCCAGGGCACAGTCCTTGCACAGCTGCTCTGTACCCCAGGGCACAGTCCTTGCACCGCTGCTCTGTACCCCAGGGCACAGTCCTTGCACCACTGCTCTGTACCCCAGGGCACAGTCCTTGCACCACTGCTCTGTACCCCAGGGCACAGTCCTTGCACCACTGCTCTGTACCCCAGGGCACAGTCCTTACACCGCTGCTCCGTACCCCAGGGCACAGTCCTTACACCGCTGCTCTGTACCCCAGGGCACAGTCCTTGCACCGCTGCTCCGTACCCCAGGGCACAGTCCTTGCACCACTGCTCTGTACCCCAGGGCACAGTCCTTGCACCGCTGCTCTGTACCCCAGGGCACAGTCCTTACACCGCTGCTCTGTACCCCAGGGAACAGTCCTTACACCGCTGCTCTGTACCCCAGGGCACAGTCCTTGCACAGCTGATCTGTACCCCAGGGCACAGTCCTTGCACAGCTGCTCTGTACCCCAGGGCACAGTCCTTACACCGCTGCTCTGTACCCCAGGGCACAGTCCTTACACCGCTGCTCCATACCCCAGGGCACAGTCCTTACACCGCTGCTCTGTACCCCAGGGAACAGTCCTTACACCGCTGCTCTGTACCCCAGGGCACAGTCCTTGCACAGCTGATCTGTACCCCAGGGCACAGTCCTTGCACAGCTGCTCTGTACCCCTGGGCACAGTCCTTGCACAGCTGCTCTGTACCCTAGGGCACAGTTCTTGCACCGCTGCTATTTCTCCTTCTTATCTCTGATATAGACAAAAAATACTAGTCACAGCTTCGTATCATCCTTTGCTGATGATACAAAAAGCAAGAAAATTTCCTCTGTAGAAGACACTGAAAAACTACAGGCAGGTATTAATAGTCTTTGATTGGGCACTTGTCACTTATTGAACGTGATGTTTAACAGTGACAAGTTGAACGTACTGAGGTATGGTAGAAATTAAGAACGTAAACGAAACACAGGATTTTATCTTGAGGTTATCTTGAGATTAATTTCGGGGTTTAGCGTCCCCGCGGCCCGGTCCTCGACCAGGCCTCTTGTTACACTCTCCCAGGAAGCAGCCCGGATACAGGACACAAACACAACCATAGCAGGAGAACAACATGTAAAGATCTAGGAACTATAATGTCTGACGACCTGACATTCATCAGTCATATCACTGTTTGCACCATATATGGTGGATACGGAAGAAAGTGCAGAATAGAACCAGTCAAGAGTAGAGGTGCCATAGGCACAATCAGAGAACACTGTCTGAACAGCAGAGGTCCAGTGAGGAGTAGAGGTGCCATAGGCACAATCAGAGAACACTGTCTGAACACCAGAGGTCCAGTGAGGAGTAGAGGTGCCATAGGCACAATCAGAGAACTGTCTGAACATCAGAGGTCTAGTGAGGAGTAGAGGTGCCATAGGCACAATCAGAGAACACTGTCTGAACACCAGAGGTCCAGTGAGGAGTAGAGGTGCCATAGGCACAATCAGAGAACACTGTCTGAACATCAGAGGTCTAGTGAGGAGTAGAGGTGCCATAGGCACAATCAGAGAACACTGTCTGAACACCAGAGGTCCAGTGAGTAGAGGTGCCATAGGCACAATCAGAGAACTGTCTGAACATCAGAGGTCTAGTGAGGAGTAGAGGTGCCATAGGCACAATCAGAGAACACTGTCTGAACACCAGAGGTCCAGTGAGGAGTAGAGGTGCCATAGACACAATCAGAGAACACTGTCTGAACATCAGAGGTCCACAGCTGTTCAACACCCGCCCAGCAAGCATTAGAAATATTGCTGGAACAAAGGTGGATGTATTCAAGAGAGAGAGGTTCCTTCTGCAAGCATGCAAGCTGCTGTAAATAACAGCTTTGTCGATCAAACAAGCTTGACCCCTCACCCACTATACAAGTAATCTTGGGGTAAACCTCAGAGACAGGTCACGACACAAGATGCCAACAACAACAGCCTGTCCTTCACCCGTGTTCCATTGACCTTAATCCAGGACTCGCGTGGGTCGTCTCATAGCGGGTCGCTCCTCTGAGGTTGCAGACACAGACGTCCACAGCAAGTCGCTGCTCTCAACCCTCCACAGACGATATAGTTCTGTGTGCAGGTTGGGGCCCAGCCGCTCTAATATCTTCCACGTGTAAAAAAATATTATTACGTAACTCTCCCGCTCTGCGGAATACAGATTGAACACACTTAGTCCTTAATAATTTAGATGTTTTATTGAGTGGATTCTGGCAGTAAAGGATCTCTGCACGCTCTCCAGGTTAGCAAGTTCTCAAAGAGCAGAGGTGCAGTCGGTATTCCGAGAGAGAGAACTCTATCAACATCAGAGGCCCGAGACTGTTCAACACGCTTCCACTACACATAAGGGACATAACTGGCCGACCCCTCACAGTCTTCAAGAGAGAACTATCAACATCAGAGGCCCGAGACTGTTCAACACGCTTCCACTACACATAAGGGGCATAACTGGCCGACCCCTCACAGTGTTCAAGAGAGAACTATCAACATCAGAGGCCCGAGACTGTTCAACACGCTTCCACTACACATAAGGGGCATAACTGGCCGACCCCTCACAGTGTTCAAGAGAGAACTATCAACATCAGAGGCCCGAGACTGTTCAACAGGCTTCCACTACACATAAGGGGCATAACTGGCCGACCCCTCAGTGTTCAAGAGAGAACTGGATAAACACCTCCAAAGGATACCTGATCAACCAGGCTGTGACTCATACGTCAGGCTGCGAGCAGCCGCGTCCAACGGCCTGGTTGATCAGTCCAGCAACCAGGAGGCCTGGTCGACGACCGGGCCGCGGGATCGCTGAGCCCCGGAATCGTTAGGTGATTATCAACTTCTCTTGTGAGCCCATGATCAGTGGGCGACCCATACCTGACGCCCACGGATAGCTGAGTGGACAGCGCTTCTGATTCGTAGTCATAAGGCCCAGGTTCGATCCCCGGTGGAGGCGGAAACAAATGGGCAGAGTTTCTTCCGCCTGATGCACCTGTTCACCTAGCAGTAAATAGGTACCTGGGAGTTAGACAGCTGCTACGGGCTGCTTCCTGGGGGTGTGTAACAAAAAGGAGGCCTGGTCGAGGACCGGGCCGCAGGGACGCTAAGCCCCGAAATCATCTCAAGATAACCCATTGCTTGAAATTTGTGTTACAGTTCCGACGGTGGTGATCCAAGTACATCACTGTAGTTAACGTTACAGTGGAAGGCTGTAGACAGCACCAGTTTACACCCAGTGTACACACCTGTACTGCAGGTAAACTCGAGCTCCATCCTGCCTTAGCAATTTGGGCACTATGTCAGCCGGGGTAAAATCCATAGACATGTATTGACCATCAGTGATGGAGTGGAGGTCATGAAACTCTTGAATTTGTTCAATTACAAAGTGACGTGAGATACGCAGGTATCTTGGCTATCGTTACAGGAGGGTACAGGAGCAGGTCGTAGGCCGAGAGTCGTACCCTTCCCATAGTTCAGGGTAAGTTTTATCCTCCTAGGCTTTATCCTGCTAGGCTTTATCCTGCTAGGCTTTGTAGATTGGCATGAACAAGGAAGATGGCCGTCTTGTGACCAACGCCTCTGGGCCAAATTACATCCTCAAACAGCCTAGTTTGGTCGTTTGAAGACATATCAGAGATCTTAAAGGCAGAAGAACTTGGTCGTAATTATATATATGGTCGAAGAAGATGATTGAGAAAGTAAAGTCTCTGGGCTTGTGTGGACGTGAAATATGGGACGTGTGGAATACAGACATTGGTGAGCCTTAGTGTGGATGGAGGGCCTCGTTCGAGACCCATCGTTCGAGACCCATCGTTCGAGACCCATCGTTCGAGACCCATCGTTCGAGACCCACCGTTCAAGACCCATCGTTCGAGACCCATCGTTCGAGACCCATCGTTCGAGACCCATCGTTCGAGACCCATCGTTCGAGACCCATCGTTCGAGACCCATCGTTCGAGACCCATCGTTCGAGACCCATCGTTCGCCGTGACGAGGATTCGAACCTGCGTCCGGGAGCATCCCAAACACTGCCTTAATCGACTGAGCTACGACAGGGTAAAAAGGGTTGAAACCAAATTTCTACTGAACTTACTGGATCCTGTAGCCTCTCCGAGGCACAAACCAGGCCTTTACACAACCCCCCCCCCTCTTAATCAGTCGATTAAGGGAGTGTCTGGGATGCTCCCGGACGCAGGTTCGAATCCTCGTCACGGCTCATGTGGATTTGTTGAACTTAACCATTTTCTCAGGCATAGGCCTATCGCTGGCCACTCACTCTTCCAGAAACATCAGCTTGAGTTGTAGTGAATCTCTCTTAGGAGTACTTGATGCTAAAGGTGGTGCAGGAGGTCTATAGGATAGAGTAGGATAGTTCTTCTGTAGGATAGAGTAGGATAGTTCTTCTATAGGATAGAAGGTAGGATAGTTCTTCTATAGGATAGAAGGTAGGATAGTTCTTCTATAGGATAGAAGGTAGGATAGTTCTTCTATAGGATAGAAGGTAGGATAGTTCTTCTATAGGATAGAAGGTAGGATAGTTCTTCTATAGGATAGAGTAGGATAGTTCTTCTATAGGATAGAAGGTAGGATAGGTAATGCACTCAGCAGCGATACCTCCCAAGCTGGCAACATGTCAGTGTTCAGGAAGGGCGGGTATCATGTGGGTATCATGTGGGTATCATGTGGGTATCATGTGGGTATCATGTGGGTATCATGTGGGTATCAAGCGGGTATCAAGCGGGTATCATGTGGGTATCAAGTGGGTATCATGTGGGTATCAAGCGGGTATCATGTGGGTATCAAGCAGTCACAAAGAGATGGTTTATTGACAATTTAAATCCTGTTAAAAACTGATCGCAGGTTCAGGAGCTGTGTTCATTGTCTGTTCATTGTGTGTGTTCATTGTTGTGTCTGTTCATTGTGTTCATTGTGTGTTCATTGTTCCAGCCTCTCTCCTGAATCTGTTCATGTACGCTACAGAGGCTGAGCAAAGTTAGGTTCACTTTTCAAATTTGTTCCATTAATTTGTTCCATTAATTTGTTCCATTAATCCTTTCAAATTTGTAACTTTAATTAGGTTATATGTTGTCTCATAATACATTTACTGCCTGGATTGTACCTGAAGGAGGTTCTGGGGTTGTTCACGTGATGTAAGGCCGGCCGAGGCCTGCCTTGTGACCAGTACTACATGCTTGATATAATGCATTAGTCTACGTCCTGGACTCATAATCTCGGGTTCGATCCCCGGCGGGAAGAGAACATCGAAGTGCGAC
>WNGS01000779.1:32478-70880 GCA_020271785.1 Procambarus virginalis | reverse complement strand
GTCTCGTGAAGCAGGTTGACGTCACGTGGAGCATGTTGACGTCACGTGGAGCTGGTTGACGTCACGTGGAGCTGGTTGACGTCACGTGGAGCTGGTTGACGTCACGTGGAGCTGGTTGACGTCACGTGGAGCTGGTTGACGTCACGTGGAGCTGGTGACGTCACGTGGAGCAGGTTGACGTCACGTGGAGCTGGTTGACGTCACGTGGAGCTGGTTGACGTCACGTGGAGCATGTTGACGTCACGTGGAGCTGGTTGACGTCACGTGGAGCTGGTTGACGTCACGTGGAGCTGGTTGAAGTCAAGTGGAGCTGAGTGACGTCACGTGGAGCAGGTTGACGTCACGTGGAGCTGGTTGACGTCACGTGGAGCTGTTTGACGTCACGTGGAGCTGGTTGACGTCACGTGGAGCTGGTTGACGTCACGTGGAGCTGGTTGACGTCACGTGGAGCTGGTTGACGTCACGTGGAGCTGGTTGACGTCACGTGGAGCTGGTTCGTCACGTGGAGCAGGTTGACGTCACGTGAGCTGGTTGACGTCACGTGGAGCTGGTTGACGTCACGTGGAGCTGGTTGACGTCACGTGGAGCTGGTTGACGTCACGTGGAGCAGGTTGACGTCACGTGGAGCTGTTGACGTCACGTGGAGCAGGTTGACGTCACGTGGAGCTGGTTGACGTCACGTGGAGCTGGTTGACGTCACGTGGAGCTGGTTGACGTCACGTGGAGCTGGTTGACGTCACGTGGAGCTGGTTGACGTCACGTGGAGCTGGTGACGTCACGTGGAGCAGGTTGACTTCACGTGGAGCTGGTTGACGTCACGTGGAGCTGGTTGACGTCACGTGGAGCTGGTTGACGTCACGTGGAGCTGGTTGACGTCACGTGGAGCTGGTTGACGTCACGTGGAGCAGGTTGACGTCACGTGGAGCTGGTTGACGTCACGTGGAGCTGGTTGACGTCACGTGGAGCTGGTTGACGTCACGTGGAGCAGGTTGACGTCACGTGGAGCTGGTTGACGTCACGTGGAGCAGTTGACGTCACGTGGAGCTGGTTGACGTCACGTGGAGCTGGTTGACGTCACGTGGAGCTGGTTGACGTCACGTGGAGCTGGTTGACGTCACGTGGAGCTGGTTGACGTCACGTGGAGCTGGTTGACGTAACGTGGAGCTGGTTGACGTCACGTGGAGCTGAGTGACGTCACGTGGAGCAGGTTGACGTCACGTGGAGCTGGTTGACGTCACGTGGAGCTGTTTGACGTCACGTGGAGCATGTTGACGTCACGTGGAGCTGGTTGACGTCACGTGGAGCAGGTTGACGTCACGTGGAGCTGTTTGACGTCACGTGGAGCTGGTTGACGTCACGTGGAGCTGGTTGACGTCACGTGGAGCTGGTTGACGTCACGTGGAGCTTTTTGACGTCACGTGGAGCTGGTTGAAGTCACGTGGAGCTGGTGACGTCACGTGGAGCAGGTTGACGTCACGTGGAGCTGGTTGACGTCACGTGAAGCGGTTGACGTCACGTGGAGCTGGTTGACGTCACGTGGAGCTGGTTGACGTCACGTGGAGCTGGTTTACGTCACGTGGAGCTGGTTGACGTCACGTGGAGCAGGTTGACGTCACGTGGAGTTGGTTGACGTCACGTGGAGCAGGTTGACGTCACGTGGAGCTGGTTGACGTCACGTGGAGCTGGTTAACGTCACGTGAAGCTGGTTGACGTCACGTGGAGCAGGTTGACGTCACGTGGAGCTGGTTGACGTCACGTGGAGCTGGTTGACGTCACGTGGAGCAGGTTGACGTCACGTGGAGCTGGTTGAAGTCAAGTGGAGCTGAGTGACGTCACTTGGAGCAGGTTGACTTCACGTGGAGCAGGTTGACGTTACGTGGAGCTGGTTGACGTCAAGTGGAGCTGGTTGAAGTCAAATGGAGCAGGTTGACGTCACGTGGAGCTAGTTGACGTGACGTGGAGCTGGTTGACATCACGTGGAGCTGGTTGACGTCACGTGGAGCTGGTTGACGTCATGTGAGCAGGTTGACGTCACCGTGGAGTTGATTGACGTCACGTGGAGCAGGTTGACGTCACGTGGAGCTGGTTGACGTCACGTGGAGCTGGCTGACGTCACGTGGAGATGGTTGACGTCATGTGGAGCTGGTTGACGTCACGTGGAGCTGGTTGAAGTCAAGTGGAGCTGAGTGATGTCACGTTGACAGGTTGACTTCACGTGGAGCTGGTTGACGTCACGTGGAGCTGGTTGACGTCACGTGGAGCTGTTGACGTCACGTGGAGTTGTTGACGTCACGTGGAGCTGTTGACGTCACGTGGAGCAGTTAACTTCACGTGGAGCTGGTTGACGTCACGTGGAGCTGNACAGCATACACCAGTCATACTGGTTTATGTTGGTCATAACACACCACCTGTTGGCCAGTAAGTAATGAACAGCGTCAACACGCACCTGTTGGTCGGTAAGCATAGAACACCATCAATGCACACTTGTTGGTTGGTATCTAAAGAATAGCATCAACACGCACCTGTTAGCCAATATATAAAGAACATCCTAAACATGCACCTTTTGGTCGTTAGGTAAAGAACAGTATTAACATGCCGCAGGATGTCCTAATTCTCAATAATGCAGACACCAGCAATTCATCCTCCAGTGCCGACAGAATCGGTTGTCCCACTGACAGCTGTTTTTAGTCGAGCTCGAGTTTCAACTGAGAGTGAAATGCAGGTGTCAAAATCTCTCTGAATGATGGAATATGTGAAGGTGTCAACTTTCCTCAAAGTATATATCCCTTAGTACTGGACTAAAACCTAACTTGTTTGGAATGTTTTGAGAACAACTCACGTCACCTCAGATGGGCCTTTAGCAACCAACTATGCTCAGACTCCAGCACAGTGGCTTGATATTTGCCATTTAAATTTAGCTTGCTATTTAACTTGCTATTTAAAACTTGCTATATGTTTTTGTCCCATCCCTGAGACAAACACTGAAACTGACTGGAACCTGCATGCCCCACCAAGCCCTCTGTTTCAGCCTTGGGAAATGATATGGAAGACATGTGCTCTTTCCATTTGGGGGTTTCTAATAAGAAAAATTAATCGTCAAAGTTCAAAAGATGTTAATTAAACTGCAGTATCATCATTCGTCATAAATATCTTTTAAACGGCTGCCGGAATCCCGTGTTGAGTGAATTTTCATCACATTAATTGCATTAACTGTAGAAGGTACCGTGAGGTACATTCAGAAACAACAGGACTGTCAAAAAGTGTACCACTTTCATCGGGTTGCATTCAAGATATCTATATAACTGAGATACAGAGAAGTGTTTAGCGAACGTTGTATGTGAATTGCCGCCACATTGCCATTGCCACATTTCCGCCACAGAAATTTTGATGGTGAAGTGACTTAAAGTCAAGTTATGAGAAATTACCAATACTAGCCACCAGTCTGTATTTTCTCCCTTGAACCATTGTATAGCTACCAGCACCCCCCACGTGTTATCCAGCTACACCTGTGACAAAATCTATCCAACAGCAACCCATTGCCCGTCAACTGTTCCACATGACACCAACCTGTAGACCTAACATGCCACTATAGCACAGTTTCTTAACTGTGTCCTCCTGTTTGCTGCCATGTGCGTGTTCTACTAGACCCCATGTTTGGGCATAGTAGAGAGCCAGCATGACTTATGTGAGGTGGACTCACAGACTATGGTATCCATAGTCATACTGAATATGACTCAGTATGACTATCATACTCAGTATCCACGTCATACTGAGACCAATGATTGTGAAAATCAGTCCTTCTGCAAGCTGTCTGTATGAGCGACTGGTATGACAGTATAAGGACGGCATACTGTATGTATTAAACTTTGTTTTAGCCAGTGTTACACACCAGCAACTGTGTAAGTTTGAGTTAAAGATAAACACAACAGTTAACAAGTGATTATTTCTGTTGTATCATGTGTAAGAGTATATGTGTTTCTTGCACATACGGAACATTTAGATATATGGGCATGTTGTATTGGCCATCTATTTTATAGATCATTGTTGTACATTGATTTTGAAAGCTAGTACATTGATTGCCCAAGTATTAAGTTTGGAATTGTTTCCCTTGCAAACGACAGCATCAGGTGTTAAGGCAGCATTGTCCCAGAATGAACCACGTTACTGATCCGTTAATCCATCCCAGTGTCTCTCTGATGACTACACTCTGAAGACGCCAATCTAGAATAACATAAGCACCCTGTGTATTAGCACGTAAGTCTTGCGAATATATATGGTTAAGTTTTACAGTTGTGAAAGTCTTTAAGTCCTCTTGTTCTACAGAAGTTAATTCTCTTGATCAACGTGAATTATCATTCAGTGAAGCCACTCAATAAGGACTACCTAACAGGGGAACCTTACTCTATCAGTACACTTTGGTCCAGACGCTTGCCCTTGTAGTTGCTAGATTCATTTTGGCATTTGTTAAAGCCATTAGCCACTGCAAAGTAATGCATTGACTACAGTTGCAATATGAGAAATATAATATTCTAAATATGGTTTAGGAATCTACTCATGGGAGTTTATTTATTTTTTTATTTATTTTATTTATTAAATTATTTATGGTGAATTATTTTACTATTAAATTATTACTTTAGCAAGTGGACTGTATAAAGATAATTTTTTCTAATAATAAATTCATTACTTCTTTGGGGAAGAGGGTTTATATCTATAAATTCAACTAGATAGGAATTACCTTGTTAGTTTATATACTAAATTTAAATGTATATATGGTTCTGTTATCTATATCAGAGCCAAATATATATATATATATATATATATATATATATATATATATATATATATATATATATATATATATATATATATATATGCAATTGACGATCACAAAACACTGATCATTTTATGCGGAAAATCCACAGAGAAAAATGAAAGGAGGTAACGTTTCGACTTTGTTAAAGCCTTTGTCAAACCAGACTGACAAGAGGAGAAGGGAATTGGGAGGATATATAGGCCGACACTTGACCAACCCAACCCTAGGGAAAGAATTAACCAGAGACAGGTAAAGCTTAGCTTAGAATGGTCAAAGAGGATTAAGCGGTCAGAGAAAAAGGATGAAAGATTAAAGAAAAGCTTCATGAACATGCAATAAATGAATATATAAGTATAAAATTATAATGAGACATTGTAAGCCTCTCTAACAATTACAGTTTTTTCTTAAACTGTTGTGCAATATTATAACTTAAAAATGGATCAAGTTTGTACATTCCAGTACTAACATTAAGAAGATTTGGACACTGACTGATTAGAGCAGACTCAATCAAATTCCGTTCCACGAAATCCCCACAATTGGTAATGCTTTTTGCACCATTCCAGTTAATATTCTGATCGCATAAATTCGTATGTAGATACAATGCATTAGACGTTTGGGCAGTTCTAATACTATAAGCATGTTGTGACAACCGCAATTGTAAGGACTTTCCTGTTTGTCCAAGGTACACAGAATCACAATCATTGCAGGGAATTGAATACACGCAACCTGCTGTATCAGGGGAGTTTTTTATTAAATTGGATTTGATCGTACTATTAGTGAACACCAAATTTATATTAAGTTTCTTAAAAATCAAAGACAATTTTTCAAGTCCACTCGCATAAGGTACAACCAATGAGTTAATAATTTCTGGTTTCGCCTTAGGGATGTGATTATAAAACGTACGCTTGGCTTGTTCAAACGAGAAATCCAAAAACCTCTTAGGATATTGTAAACTCTTCCCGATTTCATATATTATAGCAATCTCTTCATCAAAAAACTCAGGGCTGCACACCCTCAAAGCTCGTAGAAACATTCCTGAAAATACTGCCCGTTTAACTTTACTATGATGATTCGAATAAAAATGAACATACGACCCCACGTTGGTAGGTTTCCTATACACATTAAATTTGAACTTTCTAGTGACTCTATGAATCATAATGTCCAAAAACGCAAGCATACCATTCACCTCAGTCTCACAAGTGAATTTTATTGAAGGTACCAAAGAATTGAGTTCATTAAGAAAAACTATATGGTCTTTGTCACACGGCCATAAACACAAAATATCATCAACATACCTAAACCAAACTACATTAGCCGGGATAATACTGGATAAGATTTTTGTTTCGAAGAATTCCATATACAAATTACTTAAAACGGGGGAAAGAGGATTGCCCATCGCCATTCCAAATGTTTGTTTGAAAAATTTTCCATTAAAACTAAAATAATTGTCTTTTATACACAATTTGATAAGTTCTAATACTTTATTGGTCTGCAAGTTCAAATTATATTTAGGCAGTTCCTCACGTAGAAATTCTAACAGGTCATCAACGGGTACTTTAGTGAATAAAGAGGTCACATCGAAACTTATTAGTTTAAAATCAAAATTTAAATTCAGTGTGGATAGCTTATTAACTAAGTCCACATTGTTTGTCAAGTGTGAGTTGGAAATAGTACCAACTATTGGGGACAAAACCTTGACTAACCACTTAGGAAGTTTATAAGCCGCCGAACCAATTGAACTAATAATCGGCCTTGCCGGATTATTTGGCTTATGAGTTTTTATAAGACCATACATGTAAGGAAGAGAGGGGGATCGACTTATTAGCCTAGATATCAACTCTTTATCACCTTTACACACAGTTTTAAGAGATTTGTTAAAATGTGCAATCACTTTTTCAGTAGGATCTCTATTAATCAATAGATAAGTATCCCTGTCTTCCAGGAGTAACTCCATTTTTCGGACATAGTCATCTTTATTCATAATAACTACTGCATTTGACTTATCAGCCTTGGTAATATGTAATGAACTATCTTTTTTGAGATTTTTGAACGCATGAACAAATCGACTTGGACAGTTAGGAACAGAATTGTTAAGTAAAACACCATACATCATCCCTTTGCACACATTAATATCTTCAACTGAGACATTACTATACTTTTCAAGATTGCAGAAACCTTTGGCAATATCTACATAATTGACTGTTCCATTAGATGTGGCAAAGCTCAGACCATATCCTAATGCAGTAATCGTGTCATTATCAAGCTGTCTATCTGAGAGGTTTAAACAAACTCCTGGTTAGAGTGTTTATTCCAGTCACTTCGTTGAATAAGGTTCTTTAATTTGAAATCAAGTTTAGTACTCACCTTTCTGCAGGTAGACCTCAGAGTAGTATAACAGTAATCCATCAAAACAACGGTTCCACTCAGGCGGAATGGCTTGGAGAAAAGCGTACTTACATTTATCCACCACTTTAAAACATTCACGAACTTCAAATTTAAGTAAATCGATGTTTTTTATAAGCACTATGCGGGGTATCTCATCAAACGGCTGATCTGACATTTAAGAACGCTGTTGGGTAATAATGAACGGGAAGCACTTGTTCACTGAGGCATTTTCGAAGAAAGCGAAGACGAAGTTTTAGGGAATGAGATTTCACTAAAGCAGAACGCAGTTTAGTAACAAAAGGTTTAAGGGAAGGGTAGAGAGAGGAGAAGGCTAGAAACTGGCACGTGGTATCCATTAATGCAATTGACGATCACAAAACACTGATCATTTTATGCGGAAAATCCACAGAGAAAAATGAAAGGAGGTAACGTTTCGACTTTGTTAAAGCCTTTGTCAAACCAGACTTGAACAACAGATATTGGGAGGATATATAGCACACTGACACACCACAACAACATAGGGAAAGAATTAACCAGAGACAGGTAAAGCTTAGCTTAGAATGGTCAAAGAGGATTAAGCGGTCAGAGAAAAAGGATGAAAGATTAAAGAAAAGCCTCATGAACATGCAATAAATGAATATATAAATATAAAATTATAATGAGACATTGTAAGCTCTCTAACAATTACAGTTTTTTCTTAAACTGTTGTGCAATATTATAACTTAAAAATGGATCAAGTTTGTACATTCCAGTACTAACATTAAGAAGATTTGGACACTGACTGATTAGAGCAGACTCAATCAAATTCCGTTCCACGAATCCCCACAATTGGTAATGCTTTTTGCACCATTCCAGTTAATATTGTGATCGCATAAATTCGTATGTAGATACAATGCATTAGACGTTTGGGCAGTTCTAATACTATAAGCATGTTGTGACAACCGCAATTGTAAGGACTTTCCTGTTTGTCCAAGGTACACAGAATCACAATCATTGCAGGGAATTGAATACACGCAACCTGCTGTATCAGGGGAGTTTTTTATTAAATTGGATTTGATCGTACTATTAGTGAACACCAAATTTATTAAGTTTCTTAAAAATCAAAGACAATTTTTCAAGTCCACTCGCATAAGGTACAACCAATGAGTTAATAATTTCTGGTTTCGCCTTAGGGATGTGAATATAAAATGTACGCTTGGCTTGTTCAAACGAGAAATCCAAAAACCTGTTAGGATATTGTAAACTCTTCCCGATTTCATATATTATAGCAATCTCTTCATCAAAAAACTCAGGGCTGCATACTCTCAAAGCTCGTAGAAACATTCCTGAAAATACTGCCTGTTTAACTTTACTATGATGATTCGAATAAAAAGGAACATACGACCCCACGTTGGTAGGTTTCCTATACACATTAAATTTGAACTTTCTAGTGACTCTATGAATCATAATGTCCAAAAACGGAAGCATACCATTCACCTCAGTCTCACAAGTGAATTTTATTGAAGGTACCAAAGAATTGAGTTCATTAAGAAAAACTATATTGTCTTTGTCACACGGCCATAAACACAAAATATCATCAACATACCTAAACCAAACGACATTAGCCGGGATAATACTGGATAAGATTTTAGTTTCGAAGAATTCCATATACAAATTACTTAAAACGGGGTAAAGAGGATTGCCCATCGCCATTCCAAATGTTTGTTTAAAAAATTTTCCAATAAAACTAAAATAATTGTCTTTTATACACAATTTGATAAGTTCTAATACTTTATTGGTCTGCAAGCTCAAATTATATTTAGGCAGTTCCTCACGTAGAAGTTCTAACAGGTCATCAATGGGTACTTTAGTGAATAAAGAGGTCACATCGAAACTTATTAGTTTAAAATCAAAATTTAAATTCAGTGTGGATAGCTTATTAACTAAGTCCACATTGTTTGTCAAGTGTGAGTTGGAAATAGTACCAACTATAGGGGACAACACCTTGAGTAACCACTTAGAAAGTTTATAAGCCGCCGAACCAATTGAACTAATAATCGGCCTTGCCGGATTATTTGGCTTATGAGTTTTTATAAGACCATACATGTAAGGAAGAGAGGGGGATCGACTTGTTAGCCTAGATATCAACTCTTAATCACCTTTACACACAGTTTTAAGAGATTTGTTAAAATGTGCAATCACTTTTTCAGTAGGATCTCTATTAATCAATAGATAAGTATCCCTGTCTTCCAGGAGTAACTCCATTTTTCGGACAGAGTCATCTTTATTCATAATAACTACTGCATTTGACTTATCAGCCTTAGTAATATGTAATGAACTATCTTTTTTGAGACTTTTGAATGCATGAACAAATCGACTTGGACAGTTAGGAACAGAATTGTTAAGTAAAACACCATACGTCAACCCTTTGCACACATTAATATCTTCAACTGAGACATTACTATACTTTTCAAGATTGCTGAAACCCTTGGCAATATGTACATAATTGACTGTTCCATTAGATGTGGCAAAGCTCAGACCATATCCTAATGCAGTAATCGTGTCACTATCGTCACACTATCAACTTGTTGATGTATACCTCTCCCATTACTTATCCCCTCTTACCCGAACACATTTTACCTACATGGCCCACAACGTCCCTTACATTTTTCCTACATGACCCGGAACGTCCTCACTCTCTGGGACCCACAACGTTCCCACAACGTTACATGCCCCAACCCGCAAGCCCTTTTCACCCACTGTGCCCCACATCGTTCCCACAACGTTACCCATCCCAATCTACGGACTCCCCCACCCACTTTTGACTATGACCGACTTCGATCCACAGAGATTCTCCTTGGTGGCGTGCACGGTCGTAATTTCAATTTACCCTACTAACGTCCCCTTCTCGATCCTACATATTTCTTTTAATTACATATCCACATATCATGCATAACTCTACGTTACATACTCAAACATTCATCTTACAACTACTCCTGTTCCCAAACTTACACTTTTTACCCCAACGACTCATAACCCCCCGAGACAACCCCCTGGTGCTGTGAGCCACACACAGTGACCCACATCCACGCCGCTGGACCACACATGTGCAACCATGGGAACCCCCCCCCCCTGAGATCCAACTGCATTGTGTGTGCAATTGTGTGTAGGGGCCTAATTGGTTTACCTGCGCAAGTGTTGCTCAAGGTCGTAGTCTCATTTTACGCTACTTCCATTATGGCCAATCCTCCCTTTCCCACACTCTGTGAGTCGTTGGTCAAGCTCTCATGCCGTTCACACCATTATGTCCAGTCCTACTTCCCCCATACTCCCGGTGCTGTTGGTCAAGTTCTCAATCCGTCCAGACCAATATAACCAGTCTTACCTCCACCACACTTACGCTCGGCACAGTTCTAATGTCGTCCAAACTACTGTAGCCAGTCCTCCCTCCCCCACACTCACCTCCACCTTCATTTCTGAACTATTAGTTACTAAATTGGCACTTGGGCTGGGTAATTCGAATCATTACAGAATCTGAACGGAATATATAGGTTTGTTTAAAATATAATATGTTTAATATTATCTCCACACTTTAAGTCACCATCGAGGCTAAAGAAAGTAGTTCAGTTACACATTCATCGTGTTGACGTGGAGCAGGTTGACGTCACGTGGAGCAGGTTGACGTCACGTGGAGCTGGTTGACGTCACGTGGAGCTGGTTGACGTCACGTGGAGCTGAGTGACATCACGTGGAGCTGGTTAACGTCACGTGGAGCTGGTTGACGTCACGTGGAGCTGGTTGATGTCACGTGGAGCTGGTTGACGTCACGTGGAGCTGGTTGACGTCACGTGGAGCTGGTTGACGTCACTTGGAGCTGGTTGACGTCACGTGGAGCTGGTTGACGTCACGTGGACCTGAGTGACGTCACGTGGAGCTGGTTGACGTCACGTGGAGCTGGTTGACGTCTCGTGGAGCTAGTTGACGTCACATGGAGCTGAGTGACGCCACGTGGAGCAGGTTGACGTCACGTGGAGCTGGTTGACGTCACGTGGAGCTGGTTGACGTCACGTGGAGCTGGTTGACGTCACGTGGAGCTGGTTGACGTCACGTGGAGCTGGTTGACGTCACGTGGAGCTGGTTGGCGTCACGTGGAGCTGGTTAACGTCAAGTGGAGCTGGTTGACGTCACGTGGAGCTGGTTGACGTCACGTGGAGCTGGTTGGCGTCACGTGGAGCTGGTTGACGTCACGTGGAGCTGGTTGACGTCACGTGGAGCTGGTTGACGTCACGTGGAGCTGAGTGACATCACGTGGAACTGGTTGACGTCACGTGGAGCTGAATGACGTCACGTGGAGATGGTTGATGTCACGTGGAGCTGGTTGACGTCACGTGGAGCTCGTTGACGTCACGTGGAGCTGGTTGACGTCACTTGGAGCTGGTTGACGTCACGTGGAGCAGGTTGACGTCACGTGGACCTGAGTGACGTCACGTGGAGCTGGTTGACGTCACGTGGAACTGAGGGACGTCACGTGGAGCTGGTTGACGTCACGTGGAGCTGGTTGACGTCACGTGGAGCTGGTTGCCGTCACATGGAGCAGGTTGACGTCACGTGGAGCTGGTTGACGTCACGTGGAGCTGGTTGACGTCACGTGGAGCTGAGTGACGTCATGTGGAGCTGGTTGACGTCACGTGGAGATGGTTGACGTCTCGTGGAGCTGGTTGACGTCACCTGGAGCTGAGTGACGTCACGTGGAGCAGGTTGACGTCACGTGGAGCTGGTTGACGTCACGTTTAGCTGGTTGACGTCACGTGGAGCTGGTTGACGTCAAGTGGAGCTGGTTGACGTCACGTGGAGCTGGTTGACGTCACGTGGAGCAGGTTGACGTCACGTGGAGCTGGTTGACGTCACGTGGAGCTGGTTGACGTCACGTGGAGCTGAGTGACCTTACACATGTCACGTCAGTCCAGTATTTACATTATTATAATACATTGTTTAATAAGAAAAGAATTATCCTCATAATTACTCAATTTAAGTAGTTATAATTTGTGATTAGTCTTATAAGCTTAACAGAGGACGAAACCTCTTAGCTGTGTTATATTAAAATATTTATTAGGTAGTTATACATATAATAAGTGGGGTATATTTCCCACAGACCATCTATATATCCATATATTTATCCAACTATCTACCCATCAATCTATCCATTTTTAAAGCCTTCTATCCTACTGTGCATACATCTATCTGTGCCTTTAACTGAACATTTAACTGTCCATCTATCTAGAAGACATTTGATAAAATTATCTATTCATTAATCCATAACTCTAACTATTCTCTCTCTAGTATCAATCTGTCCATCCATCTGTCCATACATCTATCCCTCTACCCATCCATCTATGTATCCATTAATTCAACCATCTATTTATATCAATCCAATTATCCATTCATTTATCAGAACATCTGTCTATATATCTGCCTGACCATCTATGTATCCATCAATACATATATGGTTGTAAATGGATTAAATATCCATCCATGCATAATCCATCCACCAACTATTTATTCTATCCATATATCTATCCTCTATCCCTCCTTGTATCTATCCGTCTATCTATCCATCCATCTATCCATCAGTCTATCCATCCATCTATTGATCTTTCAATCATATATCTATCCATCCATCTATACATGATTCTATCTATCTATCAGTCCGTCTTTTTATTCACCTATCTATCTATCTGTTTATCTATCTATTTATCGAGCTATCTACTCGTCTTTCTATTTATATATCTATTTATGTAGCCAGCTATATATCCATCCACGTATCTATTCATCCATCTATCTATCCATCATACTCATCTGTTTACCTATATCTCAATCTGTCTCTCTGTCCATAAATATATCCATCAATCTCTCAATCCATCTATCTATGAATGCGTCTATCTGCGCTCTATCTCCCTTTCTGTCTTTCAGTCTCTTCCTCTCTCTCTTTCTCTGTCTATCAGCCTCTATTTTTTCCTTCTGTCTCTGTCTCTGCCTGTTACTGATTGCATGTCTCTGTCTTTGTATTTCTCGGTCACTGTCTGTCTGTCTGTGTCTCTCTCTCATAACAAATATAATTGTCTAATGTGTGGGTGATCGCCAGCGAGAAGAGCAGTGTGTGTTTGACATACTAAACAAATAAGTTACCCCTTACTCTGATAAATAGCTGTGGCTTGAGAAACCTTTAATTAAAGCTGTGGAAGAATTGTCTGTTTTATGTGAGTACGGCCAAACTATTGACAGCAGGTTATTTCTGAATTTTTTCCGAGATCAGTGTATAATGGTACATATTACTATAAAAGAAAACATTGCTCTGAACGTTTGTTTTGAAATTATCTGTGCAGATGGCGAGCCTCGCCAAAAACCTGTGTTGGGGTCTGAATGAGACTCTGGCATGCTGTTACCTCTTGAATTCTAACGACCCCAACTATCCATTGTCCATCCTGTACACCAGACTGTAACAAACTAGTTGTTGTAGGAATGATCCAGAATGTTCTATCTACGCATGGGAGAGTGGGAAGTGGAACCACGTGTAGGGACCTGGGAGCATCCCCTGGGGAGATTGGCGGTTGAAATAACTGGCGCCTTTGTTCACAGTTTCGTATAATGAATTATTCCACATTATTCAGTAATTTAGAGAAATTAGTATTCTTTCAAACTTTATAGTATTACTGTTTATAGGATCGAGAGGATCCTAATTGTCAGGATAATGAGTTAAGTCACCATCAGTGACGTCACTAGCGGGACTAGTCTCAGCCACGCAATCATTTGGGCGACCTGAGGTCACAAGGGTCACCAAAGCTCCATATTTTTGGTATTTCCTCAAAGGTCAAATAGCCATTTTGTAATCGGCAATAGCTCTTCCCTAAGATGCTTGTGTAATTAACTTCAATTAAAAAATTCATCCAATCTGGGTCGTTCAGTACAACAAAGATTAGTTGTTAAACTTAAACCCCTACGAGTAACGTAGTAAAGCCAGGCATAGGGATACCCCAGCTTGCTGCTGTGTAGGAGAGCGACTCGGGTAGACAGTGTGGTACCAGCAACGACTCGGGACGGTGACCTTGATCCACCTCTCCCCTAGACCAGCCTACCACCGAGCAGGTCGCCTAAAAGGTAGAGTTGCTAAGAGTTTGGTATAGGGAATTAGTGCATCTCATTTCCTTTTTTTCAATGTAGGGAGTGTTCAGGTTAGGGAGTGCTTTGATTTTAGATTTTGTTTAGTTTTGAATAAACCATTTAGCTAGTAAATTGTCTTTTTATTAATTTCCATTTTATGTATATTATTTACATGTCCCGGACCACGTGGGGCCCAAGAGGCCGAGTTGAGTTGGGCCGCAGATTCTAACACCAACTAAGAATTCATTGTCCCTTTGATTTCTAATAATTCCACACTTAACGTAAAATTCAACCCTCCCATATATATTACTAGTGGGGATCAAGCCCCAAGGTTTATTGTTTTAACATGATCGATCCAGACCTCGGTCATTGCTCAGTGGTAATGGTCTGGTGGTGGCAGCGCAAGGCGATTCTAGAGTTTTGCTAGAAGTCTGTTTTCACGTCATAAGGGTTGTAGAGTCTTAAGCTGGTCAAACGGTTATAAGACCACGTGGCGTGGGGTCGGCTCAAGTATAGCTCTGGGGTTTCCCTTGGTTTGAGTAAGTGAATAAAGATTACGGACGGGGTGAAGGTAAAAGAAGATTAAATTAAGTTCGAACCCCCACCAGTGTTACAAGACCATTCCCTTTGGGAATTTGAATGAGTTTAGCCCCAACCGTGTGGACTCCAACGTCGAACAGAAAAACAGTCCGACAGACACACTGATATTCTCACCTACACTTTGGAGTATGAACCATAATACATGTAATGTGTTGTGTTACAATAAGATTCTTATTTTAAGTTTATATTTTTTGTGAAAATGTTACCATAAATATTAAACATTTATTGGTTCCTATGGTAGGGAATTTTGACAGCATTTGTAATGTATACTGTACAGGAGGAGTACCCTGCGT
This sequence comes from Procambarus virginalis, assembly GCA_020271785.1. Lineage (NCBI taxonomy): Eukaryota > Metazoa > Arthropoda > Malacostraca > Decapoda > Cambaridae > Procambarus > Procambarus virginalis. The sequence continues at coordinate 55,652 of WNGS01000779.1, read as the reverse complement.
TGCCTGGGACTGTCTGTCTGTCTCCAATCTGTCCCTATATCTATCCTTCCATATATATCTCTATTTATCTATCCATCCACGTATCTCTCTATTTATCTAGTCATTGACCTATATATCCAATAATCTATAATTCTATCCATCCATCTTTCATATGTCTAGTCTTCTATCCATCCATTTATTCCCCCAGCAATCAATGCATTCATCAGTCTGTCCATCTATTTAACAAACTATCTATTCATTCATCTATTTAAGAATCTATCTATTCATCTATCTTTCTATCTACCCATCTAGCAATCCATATATCCATCTACCTATCTTTCTCTCTGTCCACCTGAACGTCTACTCATTTGTCCATACATCAACTCTTCTGCCTATTTGTCAATACTTCTGTCTATCCGTCTTTCCCTTTATCCATCCATCTATCCATCTATTGACGTGTGCAAGAATGTACAAGAATGTAAGAGCTCTTGTATATGTAAATAAATAAGTAAAATAAAAAGAAAAAAATTAAAAATATCTATCCATCCATCTACACATCCATGCATCTAAACATCCTCTATCTATTCACTCTTCTGTCCTTTCGTCTGCCCTTTCTGCCCATTTATCTATATTCATCTATCCATCCAGTTTTCTATCCATCCATCTTTGCAGTTATTTATACATCCATCTGTGCAGCCATCTACCCATAAATCTATCCATCTAGCTTTCTATCCATCTAGCTTTCCATGCATCTATCTGTCCATCTCTCCACCTTGCTTTCTTTTCATCTATCTATCTCAAGCACCTAATCATCATTATATCCATTAATTCATCAAATTATTTTTCTGTTTGTCTGTCCATCTATCTGTTCGTCTATCCATTATTTTACCTAAACATCCATCTAACCATCAATCTATTTATCTGTCTATCAATGTTTCCACCCATCAATTCATCCATTTATCTACTATCTGTCTCTGTGTCTAGTTGTCTTTGTCTCTTCCTCTCTGTATCTGTCTGTCTCTGATGAAAAATATAATTGTCTGTGTGTTGGGTGTCAACAGTGAGAGGATGTTACGACCCTGGGTCCAGTATTGCACTGTGGCAGATGGACCAGGACCGTATGGCATTTGTTGACATACAGATGATGTAGGGACTCTTCACTTATGTATGTATGTTGGTGTGGTAGGCCCTGAATGTCTTGGATTATACGTTGGATTAGTGTTATTTAAATTATAGACTTTTCAGATAGGTATTGCTAAAGAAGGAATGTTAATTGTTTGGTAGGTTTATACACAGGATTGTTCCTCAAATTGCAAATGGCGGGCGATTGCGTCCTTGCCAGAAGTAAGATCATTTTGATGCTCCAACATCTAGAGACTTCCAATGGCAATGGTTTCTCACAATCCCCCCCCCCCATGCAGTCTGGCTCTATCATTTAGGAATGTTCTATCCCTGACGCTCCTCCTTCAAAACACAAAGAGTGTGTGCCTGGGAACACCCAGCACATAGGTTCGAACCCTCGTCACGACTCCTACGGATTTTCTCATTGACACATCACGAGAGTGTGAATACTCTGTGAATTAAAGGAGGAGCGTCAGAGGTAGAACATTCCAAAATGACAGAGCCAGAGTGCATGGAGGGGGGGGGGGGATTGTGTGAAACCCTGGTTCGGTTCCAGTGGATGGCTCAGGAGTTCTAGTGGATGCAGCAGTACTCAAGGTTGCAATGTTTTTGCCCATGTCGTGGCCTAGTCACCTGGAGCGTGTGGTTAGGAACACCCAGTGCATAGGTTCGAACCCCCATCACGGCTCTTACGGATTATCTATTTGTTCATCCGCCTATTCGTCTGTCCATCCTTCCCATTATCTACTGTCTGTCTCATTCACTTCCTCTTTCTTTGTCTCTGCTTCTCTCTGTCTGTCTATATCTCTCTGTCTCTGGCTGTGTTTCTGTCTCTGAGTTTCTGTGTGTCTCTGTCTCTCTTTTTCTGTCTGTCTGTCTCTCTCTCTCTTTGTCTTATAAAAAATGCAATTGCCGAATGCGTGGGGGGGGGGGGTGTCGGCAGAGAGCAGCTCAGTGGTGTGAAGTACTAAAACACAATAGTTACACTTACTCTGGTATAGAGCAGCTCAGTGGTGTGAAGTACTAAAACACAATAGTTACACTTACTCTGGTATAGAGCAGCTCAGTGGTGTGAAGTACTAAAACACAATAGTTACCCTTACTCTGGTATAGAGCAGCTCAGTGGTGTGAAGTACTAAAACACAATAGTTACCCTTACTCTGGTATAGAGCAGCTCAGTGGTGTGAAGTACTAAAACACAATAGTTACCCTTACTCTGGTATAGAGCAGCTCAGTGGTGTGAAGTACTAAAACTAGTTTTACTCTGGTACGCTTGAGAAACTGTGGCTGAGATTTGTCTGTTTGATGCTAGTACGGCCAAATTATTCACAGCAGAAATATTATATTAATTTTCCCAAAATCATTGAATAATCGTGCAGATTACAATAACAATTTTTATTTGAAAAGTTTTGCCTCTAACTTTAAACAGACAAATATTCATTCTCTCATTTTGGTATAATTATAAAATATAAATATTGCATTTTGTCACATGATAAGTGTGGTGTGTTGTGTAACATGAGTGTTGTATAATTTTGGGATGCATAAGTGTGACTCTTACCATGCTTATCTGTAGCGTTGACGTCTGCTCCAGCGTCGAGGAGGACCTTCACAGTGTTGTCGTGACCACGTGCGGCTGCCCAGTGAAGGGGTGTCCGGCCTGTCAACAGATACCACAACTGTTATTGTGCATGAATCATCACAATTTCAGTACTTTATGTAAGGTATTGAAATAAGCTGTTCCAGTCGAACACTTTTATATACTAGTGAAGTGTACTGACTCTAAATATTATGCAAACCTCTTTCCATCCTAAATTTAAGTGAGGAAGATCATAATACAATTGTTAAGAATAGATCACCATTAAAATATCCAACCAGTTCTTATTTGATAATTTATTACTTGTGACGAGAGCAATGGTGGTGCTATTGTCTTGGCCAAAACGCTGAGTGTATTTGTGGTTTGAGACATACTATTTACTTGCTCTATTTAATGAGATCCAACATTCTTCTTGTTTACCAGTTTGTTTGTATGTACTTTTCCCTAATAAATATTATTATTATGTTTATTAATATTATTATTTGAATTATTATTATTATTAACTAGCTGTACCCGGCCACGCATTGCTGTGGCTCTGAAACACATGTGCGTTTATGAGCCACAGCAACCTTCCCTGTATCCCAGTCATCCCCAACTTTCCCCCCTTCCCTGTACCCTCGTCCTCCCCACCATTCTCCCCCCCCCCACCTAACGTCCCTTTGTCCTCCCCACCATCCCCCACTCCAGTTCCCTCGTCCTCCCCACCATTCCCCACTCTCTCGTCCGATGCATTCTCAAATGATCAGATGTTGCCATCACTGAATTATAAGAAAAAGAGTTAAAAAATGAAATGTAAAACAATGAAAAAATAAAAAAATAATCTATACTCACGAAATGAACGGCACGGTAAACAACACAGCTCAATTCTAACTCAATGTTACACCAAATAATTAAATCAAAATGAAAATAAATCGAAATCTATGGAAATTCAATTTGTCAATGGGATCGGAAACATTGAAATGGAATCGTAACATATATAATATAGTGCGTATTGCTCGTACATGCAACAGATGGCACTGTTTCTTAAAAGCAATTATGTTTTGACCTGTAACAGGTGTGGCATCTATACTTATACTCACGAAATGAACGGTATTGTCAACAGCACAGCTCAGTTCCAATGCAATGTCACCCAAAATAATTAAATAAAAGTGAAAATAAATTGAAATGTATGAAAATTTAATTTGTCTATGCAATCGAAGAAATTGAAATGGACTCGTAATATATTTTGTATACTTTCTTTGTGGCTCTTACGTGCAACAGATGGCGCTATTTCTTAAAAAAAATAGTTTTCCCTGTCACAGGTGTGTGTGGCATTTACACTTATTCTTATGAAATGAACTGTACGGTAAACAACTCGGGTCAATTCCAATGCAATGTCACACAAAATAAGGCCATAAAAAATTTAAATAAATCGAAATCTATGGAAATAAAATTTATCAATGCAATTGGAAACATTGAAATGGAATTCGTAACATGTTTACTATTGCATTTATGTGTTGTTATTATGTGCATATGCTTTACACCATTGTATTATGTTACGATGGCGCTGTTTTTGAAAAAAAAACATGTTTTTATCTGTCACAGATGTGGCATCTATATAGTAGGTATATAAAAACACGCGCATATTTAAATGGAACGTTGTGTCAAAATTTCAAAGCAATCGGTGAAGAACTTTGGCAGACTACAGCGTGTGTTGCTCTTACGTCCAACAGACTTTAAAAAAAAAAAGTTTTTTCCTGTCATATGTAAGGCATGTATATAATAGTTATAGAAAAACTCGCGCCTATTCGAATGCAACGTTGTGTCAAATTTTCAAAGCAATCGGTAAAGAGGTTTCGAATATTTCTCTCACATGAAAAACACAAAAACACAGACGTTACATCAATATAGTATGTATATAAAAACCTGCTCGGATGCGAATGGAACATTGTGTGAAAATTTCAAAGGAATCGGTGAAGAATTTTCGGAGATTAGCGATTTTGAACAATCGAACATTTCCATTTTTATTTATATAGATAAAAGAAGAATAGCATTATGCAGCGCCCAACAATAACTGACTTTACAAGGGTGAACTGATGGCTCCAGTTTTACCATCGTCAGTTAACCTTAATAAGTATCGTACACCATAATCCTTTGACAATATAATGTTGGCAATACTAGCTCGAGGAAAGAGAGACAGTGTTGCCATCACCATTAAACCAATATAAACATAAATGGTATGTAACTGATGAAATTTGAGAATTGGATGAGGGAGGCATGAGAAACATCGATACCGTCATCAGTTAACAATGACCTTCACAGACATTCTGAACACCACCATTAGTTATCATAATATGCAAGCTTAAGGCACGAGCAACACGATGTTACTCCTGATAAATAATATTATAATTTATGATATCATGCTTCACTACTTGTTATCTGACAATAATGACTTGAGAAGAGAACAACATTGTGTTATCATTGTCAGATAAACAAGATGATCATTGAAGATATCCTTCATCAAACAAGTTATATGATTACACAAGCTTGAGACAAGGAAAACAAGGAGTTGACAATGTTAGTTAAACAATATTACTAATAAAAATATTATGTATCCCACCAGTTGTTAACTGAGCAAAAGTCTTGAGACTTAAGGAAAAAATGCGGTAACTATGTAATTAAAACATCATTACATAATTCTTCAATTCCACAATTATTAGCTGACCATAATATATTGAGACCGAAGCAGGAGTGTTTTTACAGTTTATATGAATATATTTTCTACACAACACCAGTTACTGTATGACTAGACTAACCTGGAACTAGAATAACAAGGTGTTGATATTGTCGCACTTTCATTTATAGAATACATTTTACTCGTGAAGGTCTAAAGCCCATACGAGGCAGCTCTTATTGATGTTGAATTCAACTTACACGTATATATATATATATATATATATATATATATATATATATATATATATATATATATATATATATATATATATATATATATATATATATATATATATGGAAGGGAGTACCACCTCTGGCTGGAAGAAGGGGGACCCATAGCCTCGGAGGAAATCACACATAACGCATTGGAGGGAATGTGGGTCCCCTCCAATACAGTTTCTGTGTGCTTTTCTCCTACCACCCCCTTCCTTTTTTTTCTTGTGCTTTATTGTGTATTTAAAGGTTACAAAACATACAAGACAAATGCCTAAAGGTTATGGATCTCTTGAAGCTCCTCCGCTTCCGGACAGGAACCGAGGACGCAGCAAGCATTTCCCCTCTGGATCGCCACACTGAGGCGCTGAAACAAAAAACTGCAAGCCCTTGGGTCTCTGGTGACGTCAATGAGCTTGGAACCCAATTCCTTGAGAAATCCCAAGGCACTCTTGCCCCAGGGGCCATGCGTCTCAGACGCTATGGGAACAAAGAGGTATTGACCTGCCAGTCGCCTGTATTTGAGAGATTTTGCTGTTTCCCTGTGGTTGGCTGCCCCACCTGCTTGATCAGCTCCGAAGTGTACATAGGTGTCAGCCAGGGTGGATACACATGTGTAGTCCCACACCAACTGTCTACCCTCCTTCCATGAGTATATGGTGATGCCATCAGGGCGAAGTGCGGGGAAATCCGGGTTTTGGACCCCTAGGATGCGAGGTTCTCTCTCCGCTGGGCACTTAGCTGAGACGAGGCTTCTCTTGATGATGTCATTGACCTCGTTGTGTCTTGCATGCCAGCCCTTTGTGCTTCCGCAATGCAACCCATGCAGTCCGTATTGGTCTGCTTCCACCCTGTTGCAAATACACTTGTATTCAGTGTGAATTGGGGCACCAAGGCGGAGGGCCACTGCTACACGAAGGGATTCTGGATCTAGGCGCGTGCCCATTGCTGACATGGGTACTGCCAGGAGGAAGTCTCCTGCATGGGGGGCACGCACTGCTCTGAGGCGGGCTTTCTCCTTGTCTGATGTTGCAGCGCTGAGCATAGCATCAGCTACTTTTTCCACTAGAGGGTGGTCCCAGCCGGACTGTTTGTGTTGTTTTGTTGGCTCTATAATGGTTGCTGGGGCTGCGAGAACACCCCACTGATTTGAACATTCAGTGAAAGCAGGATCGTGTATTCCTGCTGAGTCTCTCAGGGTTGCAGGTAAGATATCTCTGACGAGGTCGTGCGATGCGTGGGAGGAGGAAAGGAAGGCTGGTAGAGCAATTTGGGAGGCTGTGCGGACACCAAGGCCGCCAAGTCTTACAGGAAGGGTTGCTTGCTCCCACTGAGAGTCGTCCAATGGCAGGTTCAGGACTTTCACCAGCATGGACCTCAGAAGGGTGTCATACACATTTAATTTAGGGCTGCTGTAGGATGGAGAACATCTCAGAAAGTACGTCAACTTAGGGAGAGACAGGCATCTTGTGAGGAGAAAGAGAGCATCATGGGCATCAATCTTGTCAATCCTGTCCAGCATTCTCTTTAGATCAGTGATTTTTGCAGCCAGGACCTCCTCGATTGCTCGTGGGCCAATGGGGGCACCCAGGAGAGTGCAGTCCGGTGGCTCGACAACGAGAATGTCTGGAAGAACATTTTGTATTTGCCCAGTGATGTCTGGGTTGCGGGAGATTATTTCACACTTGGATGCATTGAGAATGAGGCCTAAGGCTGCTCCCTGCTCCTGGATTTTCCTTATATCCTCCAAAATGGTTTCTGGGGTTCCAGCGAGAGTGCCATCATCCAGGTACCAGATGTTTAGCTCGCTTGTCAGACTATCAGTGACCTCTTTGATAGCTAGGCAGAAAAGGAGGGGTGCTAAGGGGTCACCTTGTTGGACACCTTCACAGGAGTTTATTTCATGTTCCCCAAAAAGAAGCTTAGAGTCCCCACTGTAGCACGATCGGATGAACGGGTAAAGGGGACGGAAATGGTTGTGTACAGCCCTGAGGACAGCGTCTCGTCTGACTTGATTGAAAGCATTTTTGAAGTCAAGCTTTACTAGTGCCTTCTGGTCCGGGAGATCAGCAATGTAAGCCCGCGCTGCATGTGCTGCAGCTTCACAACCTAGGGGAATCCCAAACCCGAGCTGATGAGGTTTCAGCAAGGTGGCTGCTTCCTGGCTGATAGATCTCACTGCAGCCTTAGCTACGAGGCGTCGGAGGGTGTTGCCAACGGCAATGGGCCTGATACCCCTATCCTTCTTCTTTAGAGCACAGAGTGCTGCTCCATAAAAGACAGGCCTGATATCCTCAGGGATGCCGCCAGCCAAACACATGTTGGAGAATCTGGTAAGTTCCACTAGAAGGTCCTTTGCAGCATCTCCAAGCACCGGGTTCAGCATTTGTTTGATGTGCTGGGGTCTTAGACCTGTAAAGCCCCCTGCTGAACCTGTTGGGAAAGACATGGCTGCTTTGTACACCTCAGATTCTCGAACAGTCAAGGGTTCTATGCCCACATTGTTTTCCTGGGGATCCCTGCTGCTGTCGGGGGCTCTGCGTGGGTGTTTGTCTTGAAGAGCCTCTGCTGTCGTGGCGTTCCTGGGGGCAATAGTGTCATCGCTGGTCATGATTCTGATGGCACCTGTGGTATTGCCCTCTTCTATTTTCCTGGTGATCTGTGCTCTCATTTTGTGGTTCTCAGATGAGTTATTGTTGGTCGTCCTGCGGCTGGTGTTCTTGGCACGAGGGGGGAGGCGGACCAGGTTGTCTGCTCTGGGGAATTCATTAAGTGCCCTGATTACCGAGGTTGCTAATGACTTGTCTCTCCTGGGCGGTAATGCTAGGCATGCATTCCCAAATAGAAGGAGATTGTGCCACGATGCAGAGGTTCTGGGAGCATTGTTGACCTTTGTCAGCAGACTGGTGAGTTTGGCTGCTGCTTGGTGACGGGCAGCCTTGGGGATGTGGGGCAAGGTCCTGGTGGACGTCGCTTTGACTGCTTCAAGCAGATTATCTGCTGAAATGAAGTTGAGGGAGGTATTGTTCCTCGCTCCTGCAGCAGGTTGTCCATCGTCGCTGCCCCGGGGCAGGCGCCTAGACCCTAGACAACCACCTGAATTGACAGAATGACAGCGGATAGTTCCATCTCCATTGAGACGATACCGTCTGCCACACACTTGACAGTTTCCTCTTGGTTGGTCATCTTCTTGGCTGGAAAGAGGCTGTGTGTCAGGTGCGACATGTGCCATGCCTAGATGTGATGACGCCTGGCTGCCCACTGAGTGCACCCTCTCCTTCCCGGGTGGAGAGTAACACGGCAAGCATTACCCTCCTGGGGGAGTTGGGCATGGCCTGGGCACCGTGTGTGGGTAGGCTGTGTGTTGATGGGCGGCTGGCTGGGTCGGGCGCAGGTAGCGGGGAGGGGGAAGATGGCGGGCGGGCATGCGAGGGAGGCCGCCGTCTCACTTGTTACACACTGTCAACACTCGGGGAAATCACACTTGTTACACACTATCAACACTCGGGGAAATCACTAGTGCACTTTGTTTTTAACACTACACTCACCGATTTGGTTATGAACGCACTAACTTTCCACTAACATCACTGTAGGCAGCTCGAGAGCCTCCCCCATCACTCCCCCCTCCCCCGCCTGGGGGCTGGTGGGTGGCGGCACTGAGACGGCGGCGACCCTCACCCTCACCCATACACCGTACCTGCCTCGCCATACACAAAGCTCAGACAACGCACCTTTCTACGTTCATTGTGTTGGAATGAAGGAGATACGGTTCTTCTTGTCACCCCCGGGGCCTTCAGAAGGTATTCATACCTACATGGGTCAAGTCTTGGCTGGCTCAGGCATCGTGATCCACGTTGAAATTGGTTCCAGCGTAGGACCTTGCTCACCACGTGTCCGTCCCCCTCTCCCTTCTCTCTCATATATATATATATATATATATATATATATATATATATATATATATATATATATATATATATATATATATATATATATATATATATATATATATATATATATATATTAGCAGTACCCGGCCACGCGTTGATGTGGCTCAGCAACGCATGTGCATTGCTGACCCACAGCAACCTTCCCTGTCCCCCAGTCCTCTCCACCATTCCCCCCTCACCCGTCTCCTCCGCCTCCCACCCGTCCCCACTCCCTCGTCCAGTGTCTTCCCAAATGGTCTGACGTTCCCATAAAAAAAATCGGGAACATCAAGTGATCTCATGTTACTATAACTGAAATATAAGAAAAACGCTTAAAAAATGAAATGAATATATGAAAAAATATAAAAATAAACTATTCTCACAAAATGAACGGTATGGTAAACAACCCAGGTCAATTCCAATGCAATTCACACAAAATTTTTATATCAAAATGAAAATAAATCAAAATCTAGGAAAATTCAATTTATCAATGCAATCAGAAACATTGAAATTGAATTGTAACATATCTGGTATAGCATGTGTGTTGCTCTTACATGCAACAGATAGTGCTGTTTCTCAAGAAAAGCATAGTTTTACCTGTCGCAGGTGTGGCATCTATAATTATACTTACGAAATGAACTGTATGGTAAACAACACAGCTCAATTCCAACACAATGCCACACAAAATAATTCATAAAAAAATAAAATAAATCGAAATCTATGAAAATACATATTATCAATGCAATTGGAAACATTAAAATGGAATTCGTGATATATTTAGTATAGCGTGCATGTTGCCATTATGTGCAACAGATGGCGCTGTTTTTCAAAAACGCAAGTTTTTATCTGTCACAGGGATGGCATCTATATAGTAGATATATAAAAAGATGCGCCTATTCGAATGCAACGTTGTGTTATAATTTCAAAGCAATTGGTGAAGAACTTTCGGAGTTTAGAGCATGTGTTGCCCTTAAATCCAACAGATGGCGCTGTTTTTAGAAAAAATAGCATGTTTTTTCCTGTCACAGGTGAGGCATGTATATAGTAGATATATAAAAATACGCGCCTATTCGAATGCATCGCTGTGTCAAAGTTTCAAAGCAATCGGTAAAGAGGTTTCGAAGATTTCCCTCGCATAAAAAAAACAGATTTTCAGAAAAAGAATGTTATTTTTACCGTCACAGACGTGACATCTATATAGTATGTACTATATGAGCACAATGCAACTGGTGTGTACAGGACAACAAATCCACTCGACCATCACGACCGGTCAAAAGCTGATTGTTACCGAGGCTATTTTGCCCATCAGCCGGCGGCGTGTGTTCCTCACGTGTGCCCCAAAGAATGGGGTGATTTGATAAAATACTATGCCCAAGATTACCGTCAGAGTGCCGGTGGGCTGATGGGCAAAATAGCCTTGGTTACCAGTTAATCCTGTGTGTGTGTAGATATATAGATAGATAGATGAGAGTATGTAGGTTATGTAGAGAAGGGAGGGTCCCCCTACCTGGCAAGGATATGTTGAGGAGGGAGGAGCCCTCCTACCCCTGAGATGGTAGGAGACCAGGCTCTTAAGATGGGTATGGCCTGAGAAGGAGGGGGAAGGGGGTGAGGGGAACAGGCGGTGACTTTGTCTGATAGTGGAGGGAGCCATTATTTTATCTTAAAGAATGTCTGTTTTATGTATGGAAAAGAAACATTTAACTTTCTCACCGAATTCTGTTTGTGTCGCTGGTGTTCAATGACGGTGATTAGTTAGACGTCAGACACGGTTGTGTTGGGGGTAGGGCACCTCAGCAGCAAATGGTGTGTGACAATGGGTCGTAATGGTTTTTCTGTAAACAGTACTCACCTAGTTGTGTTTGCGGGGGTTGAGATCTGGCTCTTGGGTCCCGCCTCTTAACTGTCAATCAACTGGTGTTCAGATTCCTTAGCCTATTGGGCTCTGTCATATCTACATTTGAAACTGTGTATGGAGTCAGCCTCCACCACAACACTACTTAATGTATTCCATTTGTTAACTACCCTGGATCTGAAAAAAAATCTTTCTAACGTCTCTGTGGCTCATCTGGGTACTAAGTTTCCACCTGTGTCCCCTTGTTCATGTTCCAACCGCGCTAAAGAGTTTGTCTTTGTCCACCCTGTCAATTCCCCTGAGAATTTTGTAGGTGGTTATCATGTCTCCCCTTACTCTTCTGTTTTCCAGGGTTGTGAGGTTCAGCTCCCTTAACCTTTCCTCGTAACTCATTCCTCTCAGTTCCGGGACTAGTCTGGTGGCATACCTCTGAATCTTCTCTAACTTCGTCTTGTGTTTAACTAGGTATGGACTCCAGGCTGGAGCTGCATACTCCAGGATTGGTCTTACATAAGTGGTATACAGGGTCCTGAACGATTAAGTGGTATACAGGGTCCTGAACGATTCCTTACACAAGTTTCGTGAGGTTGACCTTATGCCATTAGCACTGTATAACACTGTCATGTGATATATTTGGACAGAAGAAAGATGATTTCCACGTTACGTTACTAACTGCCTCGCTCCCTCATTTACTTGAGACACCTTTTAAGATGTAAAATGGTTCCCTCATTCAGTATAAGAGTGTTGAACATTCTGTGGCATTGTCTTGCTATGATATTAAAAGTCTATGTTCTCGCTGAGCTACTGTTGCGCACAGTCATCTCGCTAAGGGTGGACAGTGCCATACAGTGCTAATGGCATAAGGTCAACCTGACGAAACTGTAGATCCTATGTCCTAGCAATTGATGCCAGGTATTTCACTAATGGCTCAGCTCAAGACGTGTGATGGACGAGAGGTAGGTTAGCTGAGATGCGAGCAGGCGCGCATCGAGCACAGCTGCCCACACACCTGTCACAAGTCAAGAGGTAATAATAATAATATCAAGACTAAGATTTTCCACATTAGTCTTATATAGGTTTACTCTGCTAACAGCACATGCTTGGAATTTGTATGTGGGGAACATGGCACACCTAAGGACGAGAGAGAGAGAGAGAGAGAGAGAGAGAGAGAGAGAGAGAGAGAGAGAGAGAGAGAGAGAGAGAGAGAGAGAGAGAGAGAGAGAGAGAGAGAGAGAGAGAGAGAGAGAGAGAGTGAGAGAGTGAGTGAGTGAGTGAGTGAGAGAGTGAGAGAGTGAGTGAGTGAGAGAGTGAGTGAGTGAGTGAGTGAGTGAGTGAGTGAGTGAGTGAGTGAGTGAGTGAGTGAGTGAGTGAGTGAGTGAGTGAGTGAGTGAGTGAGTGAGTGAGTGAGTAAGTGACGTGTTTGAGGTAGGACAGAGGTCAGACCTATGACCTTCCTTCAATTCAAGCTTTTGCATCTCCAGGCAGATCTGTCCGCCGCTGCTGCCTCCCAAGTGTTGATGTCGATGTTCATCTGCTTGAGGTCGCGTTTCCAGGCGTCTTTGAAACGTAGCTAGGGCCTTCCGGTGGGGCTCTTTCCTGTTGCCAGTTCTCCGTACAAGAGGTCCTTCGGTATGCGGACATCTTCCATGCGTGTGGCATGACCCAGCATTCACGTGCGTCTCTGCTTCAGGAGAATGAACATTGAAGGGATTCCTGTTTCCAAGAGTACTGTCTTGTTGGTGACATGGTCTCTCCCATGTAATGTCAAAGATGCGTCTCAGGTTCCGCATGTGGAAGGTATTGAGCCGTCTCTCCTGGCGAGAGGCCAGGGTCCAGGATTCGGAGCCATAGAGAAGTGTACTCACCACACATGCCATGTAGACTCGTCTAAACACTAGCTATAGCCCAACCAAGGCGGGCTTAGTCACCCCACCCTGTTTTAAAGATCAATTTATACAATCGTTAACCGCCCTTATCTGATTAAAGAAATATTTTTTGTTTATATGTATTTATTTGGGACTATTACCATGATAGGCTGATAGCTATTGGATTGAATTAAAAATATCCGGGTATGGAACCCATTATAAATGCCTCCCTGGGGTGGTGTCTTCAAAACGATGTTCATATGTTGACTAAACAATCTCTATGTGCTGGGTGGGCTGAACTTTGTTCCATAAATCGCTGGACATAAGCCTTGTGTTTTTTTTTTTTGGCAGGGATATCCCTGCACGGGCCCTAAGCCTCTGGCTGGCCCACTAAGTGTTGCTTGTTTCCGTTTTACTTGGGCGGAGTATGAGTATTTATTACTCGTATGGTCGCTTCAGTAAGATGTTGGCATATGTGTTTAACAACTTCTTCTGCGCTGTTGAATCGAAGTTGAAATCTTAATGGGTTTGTAACTGTGCACTGTGTTAGATAATGTTCCAGAGGTCTGTCGGACATTTCTCCACAGTGTTGACATTTCCTCTCATCTTCCGGAACCTGTAAGCCTATTTCCCACGCACATGGGTATCCAAGCCTGATGCGATATAAGTGTACTTCTGTTGCTCTACTGCTCCCCTTCATTAACATAAGTGGTTCGTAGTTGGTTGAATTCCTGTACCAACCCGCAGATCGTGATGTTGCAACAGCTGAGTTGTGGTCACTGTACAACTTTTGCATTGCTCTGTTTCGAATTACTTTCTTAATCTGTGACAGACTCTGTGGTATGCAAATGTCTACAGTTCTTCTCTTAGTTGCATGTTTTGCAGCTTCGTCTGCAATGTCATTTCCTATGATTCCCACATGACTCGGCACCCAGTTGAGAAGGACCCGTCGGCCTTGTCGTTTGAGTGTTTGCATTTATGATATGACATTTGTGATCAGATGTATGTTATCACATATGCGTTCTTGTTGCAAGGTTTCAATGGTGGTTCTCGAATCTGTATGTATGATAACATGTTGTCGGTGTTGAGCAAGAGCATGTTCCAAAGCCTTTTGAATGGCTAGCATCTCTGTTTGTAAAGTCGAACACCCATTTGAGAGCCTCCAACTATATACAGAGTTTCCTGCTTTAACTGCAGCTCCGGTTTCGTGTCCCTGCTGGTCTACTGATCCATCGGTGAAGTATGTGAAGCTGTCGGATGCCATGTTTGCTTCTATATGCATCTGTGCAATGTTACGTAGCAGAAGAGGATTTGTCTGGTTCTTTTTTCCTACAATAACCATAATCTTAAAGTCTGCTGGCGGAGGTTCCCAAGGGGCTTGCATAACAAAGTCTGCATGTATTTCGTCGACACCCTTCTCAGTGACTGTGTTTGTTATATCGAATGTATTAATGGTGTTTATCGCACAATGGGTCCACCTGTTGCTATTGGAGGCTCTTCTGTCCAGAGTTAGTGCTCCAGTGATTATATCTTTAAGTGAACTGAGTCTAGGTCTAGTCAATATCTTGGTGAGCATGCACGCAGCGATCCCTTTTACCCTTATTTCAATCGACGTTAGCTTGGCTTCCAGTCGTAGGTTCAGTATTTTAGTCCATTGGGAGCTCCTGTTATGATTCGCAATGCANACGTGGAGCAGGTTGACGTCACGTGGAGCAGGTTGACGTCACGTGGAGCAGGTTGACGTCACGTGGAGCAGGTTGACGTCACGTGGAGCAGGTTGACGTCACGTGGAGCAGGTTGACGTCACGTGGAGCAGGTTGACGTCACGTGGAGCTGGTTGACGTCACGGGAGCAGGTTGACGTCACGTGGAGCTGGTTGACGTCACGTGGAGCAGGTTGACGTCACGTGGAGCTGGTGACGTCACGTGGAGCAGGTTGACGTCACGTGGAGCAGTTGACGTCACGTGGAGCAGGTTGACGTCACGTGAGCAGGTTGACGTCACGTGGAGCTGGTTGACGTCACGTGGAGCTGGTGACGTCACGTGGAGCAGGTTGACGTCACGTGGAGCTGGTTGACGTCACGTGGAGCTGGTTGACGTCACGTGGAGCAGGTTGACGTCACGTGGAGCAGGTTGACGTCACGTGGAGCTGGTTGACGTCACGTGGAGCAGGGTTGACGTCACGTGGAGCAGGTTGACGTCACGTGGAGCGGTTGACGTCACGTGGAGCAGGTTGACGTCACGTGGAGCAGGTGACGTCACGTGGAGCAGGTTGACGTCACGTGGAGCTGGTGACGTCACGTGGAGCAGGTTGACGTCACGTGGAGCTGGTTGACGTCACGTGGAGCAGGTTGACGTCACGTGGAGCAGGTTGACGTCACGTGGAGCTGGTTGACGTCACGTGGAGCAGGTTGACGTCACGTGGAGCAGGTTGACGTCACGTGGAGTGTTGACGTCACGTGGAGCAGGTTGACGTCACGTGGAGATGGTGACGTCACGTGGAGCAGGTGACGTCACGTGGAGCTGGTTGACGTCACGTGGAGCAGGTTGACGTCACGTGGAGCAGGTTGACGTCACGTGGAGCAGGTTGACGTCACGTGGAGCAGGTTGACGTCACGTGGAGCTGGTTGACGTCACGTGGAGCAGGTTGACGTCACGTGGAGCAGGTTGACGTCACGTGGAGCAGGTTGACGTCACGTGGAGCAGGTTGACGTCACGTGGAGCAGGTTGACGTCACGTGGAGCTGGTTGACGTCACGTGGAGCAGGTTGACGTCACGTGGAGCAGGTTGACGTCACGTGGAGCTGGTTGACGTCACGTGGAGCAGGTTGACGTCACGTGGAGCTGGTTGACGTCACGTGGAGCAGGTTGACGTCACGTGGAGCAGGTTGACGTCACGTGGAGCAGGTGACGTCACGTGGAGCTGGTTGACGTCACGTGGAGCAGGTTGACCACGTGGAGCAGGTTGACGTCACGTGGAGCTGGTTGACGTCACGTGGAGCAGGTTGACGTCACGTGGAGCAGGTTGACGTCACGTGGAGCTGGTTGACGTCACGTGGAGCTGGTTGACGTCACGTGGAGCAGGTTGACGTCACGTGGAGCAGGTGGAGCAGGTTGACGTCACGTGGAGCTGTTGACGTCACGTGGAGCAGGTTGACGTCACGTGGAGCAGTTGACGTCACGTGGAGCAGGTTGACGTCACGTGGAGCAGTGACGTCACGTGGAGCAGGTTGACGTCACGTGGAGCAGGTTGACGTCACGTGGAGCAGGTTGACGTCACGTGGAGCAGGTTGACGTCACGTGGAGCGGTTGACGTCACGTGGAGCAGGTTGACGTCACGTGGAGCAGGTTGACGTCACGTGGAGCAGGTTGACGTCACGTGGAGCTGGTTGACGTCACGTGGAGCTGGTTGACGTCACGTGGAGCTGGTTGACGTCACGTGGAGCTGGTTGACGTCACGTGGAGCAGGTTGACGTCACGTGGAGCTGGTGACGTCACGTGGAGCTTTTGACGTCACGTGGAGCTGGTGACGTCACGTGGAGCTGGTTGACGTCACGTGGAGCTGGTGACGTCACGTGGAGCAGGTTGACGTCACGTGGAGCAGGTTGACGTCACGTGGAGCAGGTTGACGTCACGTGGAGCAGGTTGACGTCACGTGGAGCAGGTGACGTCACGTGGAGCAGTTGACGTCACGTGGAGCAGGTTGACGTCACGTGGAGCTGGTTGACGTCACGTGGAGCAGGTTGACGTCACGTGGAGCTGGTTGACGTCACGTGGAGCTGGTTGACGTCACGTGGAGCAGGTTGACGTCACGTGGAGCTGGTTGACGTCACGTGGAGCAGGTTGACGTCACGTGGAGCAGGTTGACGTCACGTGGAGCAGGTTGACGTCACGTGGAGCTGGTTGACGTCACGTGGAGCAGGTTGACGTCACGTGGAGCAGGTTGACGTCACGTGGAGCTGGTTGACGTCACGTGGAGCAGGTTGACGTCACGTGGAGCAGGTTGACGTCACGTGGAGCAGGTTGACGTCACGTGGAGCTCAGTGACGTCACGTGGAGCAGGTTGACGTCACGTGGAGCAGGTTGACGTCACGTGGAGCTAGTTGACGTCACGTGGAGCAGGTTGACGTCACGTGGAGCAGGTTGACGTCACGTGGAGCATTGACGTCACGTGGAGCTGGTTGACGTCACGTGGAGCAGGTTGACGTCACGTGGAGCAGGTTGACGTCACGTGGAGCTGGTTGACGTCACGTGGAGCAGGTTGACGTCACGTGGAGCTGGTTGACGTCACGTGGAGCAGGTTGACGTCACGTGGGATGGTTGACGTCACGTGGAGCAGGTTGACGTCACGTGGAGCTGGTTGACGTCACGTGGAGCTGGTTGACGTCACGTGGAGCAGGTGACGTCACGTGGAGCAGGTTGACGTCACGTGGAGCAGGTGACGTCACGTGGAGCAGGTTGACGTCACGTGGAGCAGGTTGACGTCACGTGGAGCTGGTTGACGTCACGTGGAGCTGGTTGACGTCACGTGGAGCAGGTGACGTCACGTGGAGCAGGTTGACGTCACGTGGAAGGTTGACGTCACGTGGAGCAGGTTGACGTCACGTGGAGCTGGTTGACGTCACGTGGAGCAGGTTGACGTCACGTGGAGCTGGTTGACGTCACGTGGAGCTGGTTGACGTCACGTGGAGCAGGTTGACGTCACGTGGAGCAGGTGACGTCACGTGGAGTGAGGACGTCACGTGGAGCAGGGTTGACGTCACGTGGAGCAGGTTGACGTCACGTGGAGCAGGTTGACGTCACGTGGAGCTGGTGACGTCACGTGGAGCAGGTTGACGTCACGTGGAGCAGGTTGACGTCACGTGGAGCAGGTTGACGTCACGTGGAGCAGGTTGACGTCACGTGGAGCAGGTTGACGTCACGTGGAGCTGGTTGACGTTCACACGTGGGTGGTGACGTCACGTGGAGCTGTTGACGTCACGTGGAGCAGGTTGACGTCACGTGGAGCAGTTGACGTCACGTGGAGCAGGTTGACGTCACGTGGAGCAGGTTGACGTCACGTGGAGCAGTTGACGTCACGTGGAGCAGGTTGACGTCACGTGGAGCTGGTTGACGTCACGTGGAGCAGGTTGACGTCACGTGGAGCAGGGTTGACGTCACGTGGAGCAGGTTGACGTCACGTGGAGCAGGTTGACGTCACGTGGAGGTGGTGACGTCACGTGGAGCAGGTTGACGTCACGTGGAGAGGTTGACGTCACGTGGAGCAGGTTGACGTCACGTGGAGCTGGTTGACGTCACGTGGAGCTGGTGTGACGTCACGTGGAGCAGGTTGACGTCACGTGGAGCTGGTTGACGTCACGTGGAGCAGGTTGACGTCACGTGGAAGGTTGACGTCACGTGGAGCAGTTGACGTCACGTGGAGCAGGTGACGTCACGTGGAGCAGGTTGACGTCACGTGGACGTGAGTGAGTGACGTCACGTGGAGCAGGTTGACGTCACGTGGAGCAGGTTGACGTCACGTGGAGCAGGTTGACGTCACGTGGAGCTGGTTGACGTCACGTGGAGCTGGTTGACGTCACGTGGAGCAGGTTGACGTCACGTGGAGGTTGACGTCACGTGGAGCAGGTTGACGTCACGTGGAGCAGGTTGACGTCACGTGGAGCAGGTTGACGTCACGTGGAGCAGGTGACGTCACGTGGAGCAGGTTGACGTCACGTGGAGCAGGTTGACGTCACGTGGAGCAGGTTGACGTCACGTGGAGCTGGTTGACGTCACGTGGAGCAGGTTGACGTCACGTGGAGCTGGTTGACGTCACGTGGAGCAGGTTGACGTCACGTGGAGCTGGTTGACGTCACGTGGAGCTGGTTGACGTCACGTGGAGCAGGTGACGTCACGTGGAGCAGGTTGACGTCACGTGGAGTGGTGACGTCACGTGGAGCAGGTTGACGTCACGTGGAGCTGGTTGACGTCACGTGGAGCAGGTTGACGTCACGTGGAGCTGGTTGACGTCACGTGGAGCAGGTTGACGTCACGTGGAGCAGGTTGACGTCACGTGGAGCAGGTTGACGTCACGTGGAGCAGGTTGACGTCACGTGGAGCAGGTTGACGTCACGTGGAGCTGGTTGACGTCACGTGGAGCAGGTTGACGTCACGTGGAGCAGGTTGACGTCACGTGGAGCAGGTTGACGTCACGTGGAGCAGGTTGACGTCACGTGGAGCAGGTTGACGTCACGTGGAGCTGAGTGACGTCACGTGGAGCAGGTTGACGTCACGTGGAGCTGAGTGACGTCACGTGGAGCAGGTTGACGTCACGTGGAGCTGGTTGACGTCACGTGGAGCAGGTTGACGTCACGTGGAGCTGGTTGACGTCACGTGGAGCAGGTTGACGTCACGTGGAGCAGGTTGACGTCACGTGGAGCTGGTTGACGTCACGTGGAGCAGGTTGACGTCACGTGGAGCTGGTTGACGTCACGTGGAGCTGGTTGACGTCACGTGGAGCTAAGTGACGTCACGTGGAGCAGGTTGACGTCACGTGGAGCTGGTTGACGTCACGTGGAGCATGTTGACGTCACGTGGAGCTGGTTGACGTCACGTGGAGCAGGTTGACGTCACGTGGAGCTGGTTGACGTCACGTGGAGCAGGTTGACGTCACGTGGAGCTGGTTGACGTCACGTGGAGCAGGTTGACGTCACGTGGAGCAGGTTGACGTCACGTGGAGCAGGTTGACGTCACGTGGAGCTGGTTGACGTCACGTGGAGCAGGTTGACGTCACGTGGAGCAGGTTGACGTCACGTGGAGCAGGTTGACGTCACGTGGAGCAGGTTGACGTCACGTGGAGCAGGTGACGTCACGTGGAGCAGGTTGACGTCACGTGGAGCAGGTTGACGTCACGTGGAGCGGTTGACGTCACGTGGAGCAGTTGACGTCACGTGGAGCTGGTTGACGTCACGTGGAGCAGGTTGACGTCACGTGGAGCGTTGACGTCACGTGGAGCTGGTTGACGTCACGTGGAGCTGGTTGACGTCACGTGGAGCAGGTTGACGTCACGTGGAGCGGTTGACGTCACGTGGAGCAGGTTGACGTCACGTGGAGCAGGTTGACGTCACGTGGAGCAGGTTGACGTCACGTGGAGAGGTTGACGTCACGTGGAGCAGGTTGACGTCACGTGGAGCAGGTTGACGTCACGTGGAGCGGTTGACGTCACGTGGAGCAGGTTGACGTCACGTGGAGCAGGTTGACGTCACGTGGAGCAGGTTGACGTCACGTGGAGCAGGTTGACGTCACGTGGAGCAGGTTGACGTCACGTGGAGCAGGTTGACGTCACGTGGAGCTGGTTGACGTCACGTGGAGCAGGTTGACGTCACGTGGAGCTGGTTGACGTCACGTGGAGCAGGTGACGTCACGTGGAGCAGGTTGACGTCACGTGGAGCAGGTTGACGTCACGTGGAGCAGGTTGACGTCACGTGGAGCAGGTTGACGTCACGTGGAGCAGGTTGACGTCACGTGGAGCAGTGACGTCACGTGGAGCGGTTGACGTCACGTGGAGCGGTTGACGTCACGTGGAGCGGTTGACGTCACGTGGAGCAGGTTGACGTCACGTGGAGCAGGTTGACGTCACGTGGAGCAGGTTGACGTCACGTGGAGCAGGTTGACGTCACGTGGAGCTGGTTGACGTCACGTGGAGCTGGTTGACGTCACGTGGAGCTGGTTGACGTCACGTGGAGCTGGTTGACGTCACGTGGAGCAGGTTGACGTCACGTGGAGCAGGTTGACGTCACGTGGAGCTGGTTGACGTCACGTGGAGCAGGTTGACGTCACGTGGAGCTGGTTGACGTCACGTGGAGCTGGTTGACGTCACGTGGAGCTGGTGACGTCACGTGGAGCAGGTTGACGTCACGTGGAGCAGGTTGACGTCACGTGGAGCAGGTTGACGTCACGTGGAGCAGGTTGACGTCACGTGGAGCAGGTTGACGTCACGTGGAGCAGTTGACGTCACGTGGAGCAGGTTGACGTCACGTGGAGCAGGTTGACGTCACGTGGAGCAGGTTGACGTCACGTGGAGCTGGTTGACGTCACGTGGAGCAGGTTGACGTCACGTGGAGCAGGTTGACGTCACGTGGAGCTGGTTGACGTCACGTGGAGCAGGTTGACGTCACGTGGAGCAGGTTGACGTCACGTGGAGCTGGTTGACGTCACGTGGAGCTGGTTGACGTCACGTGGAGCAGGTTGACGTCACGTGGAGCAGGTTGACGTCACGTGGAGCAGGTTGACGTCACGTGGAGCAGGTTGACGTCACGTGGAGCTGGTTGACGTCACGTGGAGAGGTTGACGTCACGTGGAGAGGTTGACGTCACGTGGAGCAGGTTGACGTCACGTGGAGCTGGTTGACGTCACGTGGAGCAGGTTGACGTCACGTGGAGCAGGTTGACGTCACGTGGAGCAGGTTGACGTCACGTGGAGCTGTTGACGTCACGTGGAGCTGGTTGACGTCACGTGGAGCTGGTTGACGTCACGTGGAGCTGGTTGACGTCACGTGGAGCAGGTTGACGTCACGTGGAGCTGGTTGACGTCACGTGGAGCTGGTTGACGTCACGTGGAGCGGTTGACGTCACGTGGAGCTGGTTGACGTCACGTGGAGCTGGTGACGTCACGTGGAGCAGGTTGACGTCACGTGGAGCAGGTTGACGTCACGTGGAGCAGGTTGACGTCACGTGGAGCAGGTTGACGTCACGTGGAGCAGGTTGACGTCACGTGGAGCAGTTGACGTCACGTGGAGCAGGTTGACGTCACGTGGAGCAGGTTGACGTCACGTGGAGCAGGTTGACGTCACGTGGAGGGGTTGACGTCACGTGGAGCTGGTTGACGTCACGTGGAGCAGGTTGACGTCACGTGGAGCTGGTTGACGTCACGTGGAGCAGGTTGACGTCACGTGGAGCAGGTTGACGTCACGTGGAGCAGGTTGACGTCACGTGGAGCTGGTTGACGTCACGTGGAGCTGGTTGACGTCACGTGGAGTGGTTGACGTCACGTGGAGCTGGTTGACGTCACGTGGAGCAGGTTGACGTCACGTGGAGCTGGTTGACGTCACGTGGAGCTGGTTGACGTCACGTGGAGTGGTGACGTCACGTGGAGCTGGTTGACGTCACGTGGAGCTGGTTGACGTCACGTGGAGCAGGTTGACGTCACGTGGAGCAGGTTGACGTCACGTGGAGCAGGTTGACGTCACGTGGAGCAGGTTGACGTCACGTGGAGCAGGTTGACGTCACGTGGAGCAGTTGACGTCACGTGGAGCAGGTTGACGTCACGTGGAGCAGGTTGACGTCACGTGGAGCAGGTTGACGTCACGTGGAGCTGGTTGACGTCACGTGGAGCAGGTTGACGTCACGTGGAGCAGGTTGACGTCACGTGGAGCTGTTGACGTCACGTGGAGCAGGTTGACGTCACGTGGAGCAGGTTGACGTCACGTGGAGCTGGTTGACGTCACGTGGAGCTGGTTGACGTCATGGAGCAGGTTGACGTCACGTGGAGCAGGTTGACGTCACGTGGAGCTGGTTGACGTCACGTGGAGCAGGTTGACGTCACGTGGAGCAGTGACGTCACGTGGAGCAGGTTGACGTCGTGGAGCAGGTTGACGTCACGTGGAGCAGGTTGACGTCACGTGGAGCAGGTTGACGTCACGTGGAGCAGGTTGACGTCACGTGGAGCAGGTTGACGTCACGTGGAGAGGTTGACGTCACGTGGAGCAGGTTGACGTCACGTGGAGCTGGTTGACGTCACGTGGAGCAGGTTGACGTCACGTGGAGCTGGTTGACGTCACGTGGAGCAGGTTGACGTCACGTGGAGCTGGTTGACGTCACGTGGAGCTGGTTGACGTCACGTGGAGCTGGTTGACGTCACGTGGAGC